>AWOL01S0005557.1:72970-104730 GCA_000715115.1 Nicotiana otophora | reverse complement strand
GCCATGCTGTACACATGGTGGCATTTGTGTTGGAATTATTGATTTGCATTGTAGATATGGATATGTCTCACTTGAGATGGCTTAGCTGGTCGGGCCGAGACCGGACTCCGTGTAAAAAAAAATACGGTAGCATTGTGAGTTGTGGACTTGGCACTAAAGATTATTAATCTAAAGAAAATGGAAAGATTGAATTGGAAACTATGTGACCCTTACTTGGTGTTTTCTTTGTATTTCTATGAAACTCTTATTGATTATTATNAAAAAGATGGAAAGATTGAATTGGAAACTATGTGACCCTTACTTGGTGTTTTCTTTGTATTTCTATGAAACTCTTATTGATTATTATGACTGTCTTCTCTTGGTTTCACTGTTCATTCTACTAAGATTGGTGTTTACCTTACATACTAGTACTATTCGATAGTACTAACGTCCCTTTTGCCGGGGGTGCTACAGCTCTGAATGGATGTAGGTGCTTCCATCGCAGATAGTGCTGATCGCAGATAGGTGGTGCTCTCTTTCTCTCCCCATAGCAGTCTTGGTGAGCCCCATTTCTCCCAGGGGTCATGTAGTCCTTCTTTTGTATAGGTTTTCATATTTTGAGGTATAGTCGGGGCCTTGTTGCCGGCATTGTCATATTGCTCTTTTGTACTCTTAGAGACTTCGTAGACGTTTATGTGGGTCATGTATGTATGTTGGGGTAGTCGTTGGATCGAGTTGTATTTTGGAAACTCAACTATGGCATAATGTATATAATGATAAATGAACTAGCAACGTTTATATATTTATATAACTGATCTCTCCCCTATTTTACAAATGGTGATGCAATCCCTTTTTGGATTATGAATAAGTCGGGTAGGAAAGGTTTAATAGTTTTGCTCGATCGGGTTCACTCGGTTGAACGCCGGTCATTCTCCTCGAGATTGAGGCGTGACATAGACAACATGCTAGTCAAGTCTAAAAGAAAAGAAGATCACAGCGACCATCTGAGAGAGACCTTCGACATACTTAGACGATATCGAATGAAACTGAAACCCCAAAAAGTGTGCGTTCGACGTGGCCTCAGGAAACATTTTGGGTTTCCTGGTATCACAGCGAGGAATCGATGTTAAACCTGATTAAATCAAAGCCATCGAGGGGATACCAGAATACTATACCACCAAAAAACAGGTTCAGAGGTTGACTGGCCATATCGGTGCCCTTTCAAGATTCATTTCACGATCATCGGATAGGTGTCACAGATTCTTCGGCGTACTCAAGTAAGATAATGCCCTCCAATGGACTTCTGAGTGCGTCCAGGCCCTGAAGGAGTTTAAAGCATATTTGTCGTCACCACCACTGCTTTCAAAGCTGGAACCAGGGGAACATCTCCTCATTTATCTCGTTGTATCCGAAGTAGCTGTGAGTGTAGTCATGGTTCGAGAAAATAAAGGCACGCAGTCTCCCATCTATTACATTAGCAAAACACTAGTCGACGCCTAGACAAGGTACCCTGACCTCGAAAAACTGGCCCTGGCCTTAATCAAAGCTTCGCGAAACCTTAGATCGTATTTCCAGTGCCACCCCATCTCGGTTGTCACGACTTTACACCTAAGGAGCATTTTGCATAAACCCGAGTTGTCGGGAAGGTTGTCCAAATGGGCCATCGAACTAAGCGAGCACGATATCACATATCAGCTATGAACAGCGATAAAATTACAAGTCCTCGCTGACTTCGTCACCGAATGCAGCGCAAAAATTAATGCCCGAAGTTGAAAGAGAAGACGCCCACACTTCTCCCCAAACACAAGACCTTTGGGTCCTGTACATTGACGGCATATCTAACGCTTCAGGATCCGGAATAGGACTCGTACTCAAAGTCCCAATCGGCGAAGTAATTTGCCAGTCCATAAGGTTACCTGATATGACTAACAACGAGGTCGAGTATGAGGCCGTAATTGCAGGGTTCAGGCTAGCACTCAAGTATGGGGCAAAACTATTAAGACTACGCTTCGATTCTCAACTCGTAGTCAACCAAGTCACGGGGACTTTCCAAATCAACGAACAAAGGTTACAGAAATATCAGACCAAAATCTGCAAGTTGCTGACTGAGTTCGACGCATGTCAACTCAACCAGATCCTACGAGCAAAGAACGTCGAGGCGGACAGTCTCGCCAAACTAGCCGCAGCCACCAAAAACATTGCAACCGGAGACTGAAGTGTGGTCTACCTTCTCAACTCGTCGGTAGACCAAATCGAGGTAAGAATCATAAACTTGACTTGGGACTGACGCAACCGTATTATTACATACTTGCAGGACGGCGTACTCCCAGATGATAAAAAAGAGGCCAAGAAAGTGAGAATATAAGCGGCTAGGTACAACATCATCCACAACGATCTGTATAAGAGAACGTACAGTGGCCCTCTAGCGAAATGCTTGGGCCCAAATCAGACACAGTGCGTCCTTGAAGAGGTCCATAAAGGCCATTGTGGAGCTCATTCTGGAAATCGGGCTTTGGTCAGATGCCTCATATAGGCAAGGTATTACTGGCCCACCATGTAAAAAAGAGGTCACGAACTTCTTGAAAATATGCGAGCAATGCCAAAAGTACGCCCCGATGATTCACCAAGCAGGTGAACACCTCCACTCGGTCACCTCACCTTGGATGTTCATCAAATGAGGAATGGACGTCGTGGGCCCCCTCCCGACAGGGCGAGGTAATGTACGATTCCTTCTGGTTTTAACTCGCTATTTCTCTAAGTGGGTAGAACCAGGAGCATTCACCCAAGTATGTGAACAGGAAGTAATCGCCTTTATATGGAAAAATATCCTATGCTAGTTCGGCCTCCTCAAAGAGATCAGCTGTGATAACGGACCCCAATTCACGCGAAACAAGGTCGCTGAATCTTTTGAGAAGTGCCATATCAAAAGAATACTTTCGATGCCATAACACCCCGCTGGCAATGGGCAAGCAGAATCCTCCAACAAATCGATGTTGAACATCATAAAGAAAAAACTTGAATACGCCAAGGGGCTGTGGCCGAATATATTACCAAAAGTATTGTGGGCTTACCGAATAACGCCGAAGATAAGCACAGGAGAGGCGCCCTACTCTTTAGCCTATGGGACAGATGCAGTAACACCGGTCGAGGTCGGGGAGCCCAGCCTAAGATACTCCCACTAAAGCGGACCAAGGAACGATGAAAGCAGAAGGCATGAGCTCGACAAAGTTGAAGAGCGAAGAGACATGGCGTACATAAGGATGAGCGCCCAAAAACAACAAGCAGAACGTTATTACAATAAGAAGGCAAAGGTCAAGATGCTCAAAGTCGGGGATAACGTGCTTAAAACTAAAACACAAGCAAGCAAAGACCCATGGGAAGGCAAACTAGGAACAAATTGGGACGGCCCATACAAAATCATGGCAACAACAAACAAAGGGTCATTCCAACTAGAAATAATGGAAGGAACTCTACTACCAAACAACTGGAATATTACCCACCTCAAGTACTTCAACTTTTAAGAGATAAAGCGTCCCCCAAGTCGTACTCTTTTTTACCTCACTTGAATTTTGTCCCAATTGGTTTTTCTCAATGAGGTTTTTAACGAGGCGACGAAAGGAACACTTCAAGTCGAAGTACGCAAAGATGGAGGCATGGGACGGCTAGTTCATTGCTCGACCTCTCAATCACTCTCCAGGTTGACCAATGAAGGGACTAGATAAACTGGGATTGGGAATGGAACGCCAGCCAATTCCCGAAAATTTGTAAATTTCTCCAAGTGTATGAACAAAACAGCAATGCATGAAGTTTATTTCTATTTCTCCAAGTGTACAACCAAGGTAACAATGCTTAAAGTTTATGATGTCGATAAACTCCGCACCCAGAGGCATATCTTTCTAAACATAGGTTATGTTCGAACTTGTTCTAACTGACACCTACCGGCCCTCGGCTATAATTAAGCGTAGTTTATGTTCGACCTTGTTCGAATCAACACCTACCGGCCCTCGGCCATAATTAAATATAGGTTATGTTAGAACTAACGCCTACCAACCCTGGGCCATAATTAATCATAGGTTGTGTTTGACCTTGTTCGAACTAACACCTACCGGCCATTGACCATAATTAAACACAGGTTATGTTTGACCTCGTTCGCGTTAACACCTACCGGCCCTCGGCCATAACTAAACTAAGGTTGTGTTCGACCTTGAACGAATTAACACCTACTGGCCCTCGGCCATAATCAAACTTAGGTTTTAATTCGACCTTCGTTCGAATTAACACTTACCGGCCCTCGGCCATAATTAAACGAAGGTTACGTTTGACCTTATTCAAACTAAAACCTACTGGACCTCGGCCATAATTAAACTTAGGATATATTCGACCGTGTTCGAACTAAGTGATTACGGCTAGAAAATCAAGGCAACTAAGACAGAATTAAAAAACATAAAAATACAAACCACAAGAAGAGAATCAGATGCAAATATCGAAGTTGGCATTTCATACTTAGAATAGTTTTTACAAAGGCTCATGAAGACGCCACCAGCTACACAAAAAAATAAACAAAGAGTCAAAAAAAGAAAACTACTGACCACCTCCATCACGGTCTGCGACATCCTCGCAGACTTGGCCCTCAACAACATCTCCATCTTGACCTTCAACACCCTCTCCTTTGCCCTCAGGATATGCAGCGTCATACTAGGCATTCTTCTCAAGCCGATCTACACCTTCGTCACCCTCGTCCTCGCCAGCCTCTGGCGTAGCAGGGTCATACCCGCAAGTGACTCGAGCTTCACGAGCCTTAACATGAGCATCTTCAAGGGCGGCCCCAGACACAGATCCCGCCGTATGCAAATCTCGAAACACGTCTATCTAGGCCTCGACATGAATCCACTCCTCGTACCACTCTCGAGGAACATTAGAAAGTCTGAGGTATGGGAAGAGTATGGTTGTGCCAGTAATTGGGCCTTCTCTACCTCAAGAGCAGCAACTCGGTCATAGAGGTCAGAAGTTTCTTTCTCCAACTCTTCGATCCTCTGATCAAGTCGCTCTTCTTTTAGCCTTGTCATTTCCAAGTTGTTCTCCCACTCCGAACGGAGAGTTCGGATCACCACCTCAAGGGCCTCCTCCTTCCTCGAAGCCTCCAACTGAGCGAACTATGCCATATCTAGCTCGTTCTATTTCTCAGTGATCTCTCCATGAAGAACCTCCATCTGCAGGCGACACTTCTCCAATTGCCTACGCAACTCGACCACCTGCGTTTGGCGGTCGCCGCATTGGACCTCCACGGCCCTGCTGACCTCGAGCTCTTCTTCTTTGCTTCTCAACGTCCCCTCAAGGAAACTGCACTTCTCGATGACCTACACCAGCTCGTCAGCCTTTTGCTTCAACTCATCCCGAAGGGCCTACAAATTGTCGCCCTCACCAAACCGCCTGCGGATCTCCCGGTACTTGCCACGATAATCGAAGTATTTGCATTGCAGCTTCGTGAATATAGCCTTGCGCCTCTCCTTCCTTCAGGTGCTTTCAATTTCCAACATCATGGTCAGCGGTCACAAAAAGAAAGAGAAACAGAAATAAGAACGTCTCCGCTGACAAGGGCAAAGCACTAAAACGAAGCCCAAAACTTTGAATATAACAGACAGGGAAATAGAAGTCATGAAAACTTTACCCTGATAACGAGGCCGGCTATGCTCCTCGATAAGGTAACGTCATCCAGCACCATGAGGGTTTCACCCTCCACGTCGGAGCAAAGGGGAACAAAGGCAGGGACCACATTCTCTATGTTCTTCAATAGATCACGATCCATGGGGATCGCGATGGTCTGCATAGACCCCTCCAACCTCACCTCGAGCTAAGTAAATCCTTCTTCCATCATCGTCAGCTCTGCAGCATCGAGGTCTGAGCCCATCTCATAGCCGTCCTCGGTAATGCCTTTGTCTCTCCCATCGGCTGGCAAAGAAGCACCATCAGTCAACCGCAAGGTCGATGGCCCCTCTTGTAGCGAAATATCAGAAACCCTAGCGGTCGACCCTTCGACTTCCATCGTCGTAGCAGGAAGAGATACACTCTCTACGGCTTCCAATAATCTTGGAACCACAGACGCCAGCTCGACGTCGCTTCAAGAATTATGGTCGCCTTCTCACGGAGAGTAAAATCATCCATCACAGAATCCACGGCCCGGGAAGCCCCATCGCCAACGTCAACAGACCTCCTCTTACGGGGCACATAAAAACCCCATCACTTGGTGATGATTCCTCCTACTCTTCTACAATACGGTATAAAGGAGAAGCTGGAGGCTCCGCCATCGAAATATCCACAGGTGGAGAAGAGATTGATGTCGAAGTAGCAGTAGGTGGGATCGAAGAGTGAGTAGACCTAGCCACAGTCATAGACGGGGCAGAAGCCAAAGAGCGAGCATACTTTGTCGCAGTCGTAGAGGGTGCAGACGACGAAGAGGAAGCATGTTTCCTCTTACAGAATGCAGGTGGGGGAGCTCTCGACCTTCTCCAAGGCCCTCGGGCTGGAATTAAAAAAAGCACAAAAGAAAAGAGGGCCAGGCAGAGCAAACAATAAAATGGTAAGCGACTAAGAGGCCAAAACGAAGACACTCGCCGGTCAAGGAGCGAGCAAGCCCAAACTTCTTTAAAAAGCCCGGCCACTCACGGATTCCCGCAATATGAGGGAGGAGCCGACCGACCCAATCAGAAATGTCCCCGACCAAAGGAGGGGGAGTAGTCTTGGCTGCATAAGAGATAAGTAAGATATCAAAAATCACGACTAAGCAAGTAAATCAAATGCCTCAACGAAGAGAAGTTATACACTTACGAGTATAATTCCAAGTTTCGGGGAAGTCGTCTGCATTGGCCACCACGTCCTCGGTTCTGACAAAGAAAACATTGTGCCATAACTATTGGCTTGCCTTATCATCCATCTTTACCACCAGGAACTTGCCCCCTCAATGGAGAAGGTCTAACATTGTCCCCCTATAGAAAGTAGGGGCGAAGAGATGCATCAAATGCTGGAGCGTGATCTCGAACCTGGCCAATTCCGAAAACTTAGTAAGCATCCTAATGAGCTTGCAGATATATAGCGCGAGATGAGCCGAGCAAACGCCATAGAAACGGGACAACGCCTCCGCCAAGGGGAGAAGGGGAAGAATGTAGCCAATATAAAAGAGATAGGCGTAGAACGCACAATACCTAGGGCGATGGACTTGTACCACATCCCGCCCTGCAGGGACCAACTCGATGTGAGGGGGGATGTTAAATTTAGCCCTAAGCTCTAATAAATCGGCCTCTTTCATCGCTGACTAGGAGAACTCGGGCTCAGCTTCAGGTGCCTTTGTAAAATCAGACCTGAGTTTCTCACCACGAGGAATTATCTCCTCCACCATGGGGAAGTTCTCATCCTCAACGGCAACAAAGACGCCCTCCGCGTGAGGAGGCAAAACCATCGCCAAAGAAACTGGGTTATTTCCCTCGCTTGGACCAGAAGATAAGTTAACCATAGTTCTGAAGAAAGAGAGGGTATTCAAGTAACGAAAAGTTAAAAGCAATAGGGATCGCTAGAGCAGGAAAAGAAGATACACAACAATGGAATAAGAAGAAGAAGGCACAAGGTTTCGATATGGGAAGTCTGTAAAACGTGAGTGTATTCCCTCACATCCCTATTTATAAGAACTCAGGCATCGAAACAAAGAAATTATGCCATTATTACCTAGAACAGGTATTGAAGCGGTAGATCAAATCAACAGACGCACGCCAACCGACGCAATGCATCGGGAAAACGCACCATAATGACGCATGACGTCATGAATTCACTTTGATCCAGAAACAACGTAACCCCAAGAGTTGTGGCTCTCACGTTGCCATCTCGTCTCAAACATCACGACCCGACCCACTCATCCAATCTTCTCGACCACGACAAACAAAATCCGCTTATCAAGGCCGTCTGAGGCCGGTCTCAATAAGCTGAGGGACTAAATGTATAGGTCAAAATCTGCCCTAGAATATCTAGAGAAAGATAGCACTAAGGAAAGGGATAGTCAAGGTCGACCAGGAAGCAGCGAGATTCGTGGTCGAGATGTCAACAATGGTCGAGATCGAGTACCGTTAACAGAGCTGTAACGACTAGTTTTCAAAATAGGATATTAAAAAGAATATTCTAGTGAATATTCTCTGTACTTGTACTATTAGGATTTGTTAGGGATATGTCTCATATATATAGGAAAAGAGACAATGATGTAGGGCATGTGATATTCATTTGTAAGAACACACTTTGATAAAAAGATTCTTTCTCTTTTACCAAGATACAAACAACACCTTTTTATCAAGATTCTTGTCTACATTATTCCATACTTTTCACCAAATCCGAGGATAATTCGAACATTCAAGGATTTGTCTGCCATTCATCATTGTCGGGAAGAATAATATCTATTTTCTCCTTGATTGGGTGAATCATTTTTTTATTTACCCAGATGTCATTTATTAATGTTCATTACTATTTAATGCTCATTTATTACTCACATTATTTGGAATGATTGTCATACACCATTATTAGTTTTCTGCCGTATCTGTTCAATACTAATCACGCTTTCATAACTCGCATCTAGAAATATTATTGTTAATTAGGTTCAACCTCTTAATACATAGATTTAATTATTTGAGCCAAGAACCACACTTTTTGGTCAAACACCGTTTTCAAAAACTACATAAGCATTCATTATGTTAAAGAGAAATTGCCATTTCTTGTGGCTAATTAGTACAACTTGTTTGTACGGGGCTGGCCGCGCAGTCCCCGGTCTCGATGACACAATTATGTTCCGAGTTTTCGTGCTCCGGTTGACGTGGCAGTCATTGTTACTGCATTCTCATATCATACCCCCCCTCCCCCCCAGTGTTCTAATGTGAAGAATGCGAATTGAAACACTAGGAATCTTGCACCTTCGAGGATCTCACTAATGAATTGCTAGACAATCTTCTACTCGGTAACAAACTTTGCTTCCCTTTAGGAATTTTTGCTATCGAGCAAAAGACTATCTAACAATCCTCTAGTGATTTGCACTTGTGAACGGTCTGGATAGCAAACTCATTTTCCTGGTGGGAACTTTGCTATCCAGCCAAAGATTATCTAACTGCCTCGGAGTGGTTCTTCGCTTGTGTGCCTTGCTATTAAAGGTCTTATTGTTTCCGTTGAAACTTTCTTCGTAGTATGCTTTCTGTTGTTGCCTTATTAAAAACCTTGCCAAAAAACCCAGTTGGGACAAAAATTGGACGAAAGGAAAAAGAGTGTAGCACATACTTTCAGTACAGGCGATATTTGTCAGCAATAATATCTCTTGAGGTGTGCCACATCCCAGTTTCTTGGCAACTTTTCCCCACTCTGATTCTCTAACTCGTATGAACTTTTCTCGGTGACAGCTAAAACCCGATAGAGGCCTTCCCAGGTTGGACCTAGCTTCCCTGCACTGAGTTCCAGGGTGTTCTAAGTTACTTTCCTTAGAACCAAATCTCCCGCTTTAAAATAACAAAGATTGGCTCTTTGATTGTAATATCTTTCCATTCTCTGCTTATGTGCCGCCATCCTTCTATGTGCAAAGTCCATGGTCTCATCGAGTAACTCCAAGTTGACCAACATCGCTTCGTTGTTCGCTTCTTTGCTTAACTGTAAATACCTTAAGCTAGGCTCCCCTACTTCCACCGGAATTAAGGCTTCTGCAACGTACACAAGGGAAAAAGGAGTTTCCCCCATGCTCGATTTGGCCATCGTTCGGTATTCCCATAAAACTCCGAGTAGTTCCTCAGGCTATTTATCTTTGGTCGCTTCCAACCTTTTCTTGATGTTTTGTATAATCACTTTGTTCGTTGACTCCGCTTGACCATTTGCGCTCAAATGATAGGGTGAAGATTTGATTCTCTTTAATTTCAAATCTTCAAGGAACTTTGTGATCTTTGCATCGATAAATTGCAGCCCATTATCGCATGCTATTTCTTTTGGTATTCCGAACTTGCAGATTATGTTTTCCCATAAGAAATCCACCACTTCGCATTAACCGTTCTTCTGATAAGGACCTGCTTCCACCCACTTAGAAAAATAGTCAGTTAAAATCAAAAGAAATCTTACCTTACCGGAAGCCGGCGGCAGTGGTTCGACGATGTACATCCCCCATTTCATGAACAGCCACGGAGACAGCACTGAATGTAGTGGTTCTGCAAGTTAATGTACCAACGGTACGTAGCATTGTAACTCATCGCATTTTTGTACGAAAGTTTTGGCATCTTGTTCCACGCGAAGCCAATAATATCCCGCTGTTACCAGTTTTAACACTAACAAATCCGCGCCCGAATGATTTTCGCATATCCCTTCGTGGACTTCTTGCATAACGTAACTGGCTTCGGATGCTCCCAAACATCGGGCAGCAGGCCTTGGAAAGATTTTCTGTACAATTGGCCTCCTTTGAAGCTATACCGTGTTGCTTTGACACACAGCGCCTAGGATGCCTTGGAATCTTCGGGCAATTTTTCGTGCTCGAGATAATCGATGATCTCATTCCTCCAATCCTAGACCAAATTAGTAGTATTTACCTCGTAGTAGCTATCTGTATCCAAGACCGAGTGCATCAGTTGTACTACTATCCCGGACTCTGCTCCTTTCATTTCTGTTGGTGAACCGAGGTTATTCAGAGCATCCGCTTCTGCATTTTCTTCCCTTGGGATATGAGTAATCGACCACTCCCGAAATCGAGCCAGTAGAGCCTGGACCTTCACCATATATCATTGCATGCGCTCCTCTTTGGTTTCGAAGATCCCGTAGACCTGATTTACCACCATCTGTGAGTCGCACTTGATTTCTATGACCTCGAAATCTAGTCCCCGGTCTAGTTCAAGTTCTGCAATCAAAGCCGCATACTCTGCTTCATTGTTAGTTAAAGGGACCATTCTGATGGCTTGCCTTAGGGTTTCTCCCGAAGGCATGGTTAATATTATGCCAAGGCCGAACTCTTTTACATTGGAGGCTTCATCCGTGAATAAGGTCCAAACTCCCGATGTCGATTCTGACACCATTACTGCCTCCTTGGTTGCTATAGGCAGCAATCCCGGACTGAAATCGGCCACAAAGTAAACCAAGACTTATGACTTAATTGAAGTCCTGGTTTATATTCTATGTAGAATTCACTCATTTCGACAGCCTATTTGGACAACCTATCCGAGAGTTCGAGTTTGTCAAGGATGTTTCGTATGGGAAATATGGTCACCACAACTATCGAGTGACATTGGAAGTAGGGCCTCAGCTTTCGAGCGGCGATTACGAGAGCTAAGGCCAGCTTCTCCAAATACGGGTAGCAATTTTATGCTCCCATTAAAATTTTACTAACGTAATAAATCAGAAATTGTGTACCTTATTCCTCACGGACTAAAACTGCACTTACCGCTACTTTCGAGACTGCGAGGTAGACCAATAGTGTTTTACCTTCCTTTGGTTTCGAAAGTAAGAGAGGGCTTGACAAGTACCTTTTCAAATCTCTCACAGCCTGCTGGCACTCCGGGGTCCATTCGAAGTTGTTTTTCTTTTTGAGCAGTGCGAAGAATCGATGGCATTTCTTTGATGATTGGGAAATGAACCTGCTCAAAGCGGCCAATCTCCCCGTGAGCCTTTGGACTTCTTTCACGCTTGACAGCTGGTCCGGGATGTCTTCGATGGCTTTGATCTTATAAGGGTTTACCTCAATCCCCTTTTGCGATACCAGAAATCAGAGGAACTTGCTGGAGCTGACCCTGAACGGGCAATTCTCGGAGCTAAGCTTCATGTTATGCTTCCTTAGGATGTCAAACATTTCTTGCAGATGCTTAAGGTGGTCTCCTGTATTCAAAACCTTAACGAGCATATCGTCTATATAAACTTTCATAGTTTTCCCTATTTGTTTTTCAAACATCTTATTTACGAGCCGCTGATAACTGGCTCCGACGTTCTTCAACCCGAAGGGCATCACATTATAGCAATATGTGCCAAATTTTGTTATAAACGAAGTCTTTTCCTAATCCTCCTGGTTCATCTTAAGTTGGTTGTACCCATAATAAGCATCAAGGAAACTCATTAACTCGTGCCCGGTCGTCGCATCAATCATTTGATCGATGTTTGGCAGTGGGAACGAGTCTTTCGGGCATGCCTTATTCAAGTCCTTATAATCTACACACATGCAAAATTTATTATTCTTCTTAGGAACTACTACTACATTAGCTAGCCAATCTGGATACTTTACCTCTCCGATCGAACCGATATTAAGTAAGCGAGTTACCTCTTCTTTGACGAATTTATTCCTGACCTCCGTAATAGGGCGCTTCTTTTGTCTTACCGGAGGGATATTGGGATCCAAACTTATCTTGTGTACGGCCATCTCCGTAGGGATACCGTTCATGTCCGCATGCGACCACGTAAAACAATCAGCATAAAATTTAAGAAATTCAAGAAAGTCAGACCTGAGCTCGGGGTGCAGTCTTGTCCCCAAGTGGAATTTCCTTTCTAATAGCTTTTCAAACAATTCAACTTGCTTGAGCTCTTATGTCATGGATTTTGTTGTATCTATCTCTTCTGGTACCTGGAAATACCTTGGCACCTGATAAGATTCCGATGCCTCTACCCCCGGACCAACTTCATTCGATTTGGGAACTGGCGTTGGTTCCTGTAGTTGCTATGCCACGTGCTCCTTCCCTTTGCTACTGGAGACCGAAATCGCATTCATCTCCCTTGTCTCCGGTTGGTCGCCCCTTATCTGTTTAATTCCTTTGGGCGTTGGAATTTTCAGCAACTGATGATATGTTGATGGTACAACTCTCATCTTGTGCAACCATGGTCTTTCCAGAATAATATTATATTCCATGTCACCATCCACCACTTCAAAAAGAGTCGCTTTCATCACTCATTCAGCATTCGTGGGCAATAAAATCTCTCATCGGGTTGTCGCACTCGCGATATTGAATCCGGCGAGGAGTTTCGTGGCTGGAATGATGCTTCCGATGAGTTTAGCTTGCTCTAATACTCTCTATTGTATGATATTGGCCGAACTTCCTGGATCCACTAATACACGTTTGATTTTAAAGCCTAGCACATTTAAAAAAATTACCAATGCATTGTTGTGCGGTAGCAACAATCCGTGTGCGTCCTCATCTGCGAAAGTGATTTCGTCTTCAACAACTTCCCGGAATCTCTTGCTATGGGTTATTTATACTTTTATTTTTTTTTACTGCTGAGAAGGTGACCCCATTAATCTCGTTTCCCCCAAAGATCATGTTTATCGTCTGGAGCGGGGGATCTTCTCCTGCTTTCTAGGGTTTCACGTTATCTCGGTTGAGACAATAGTTATTCTTGGCCCGGTCACTTAAGAATTCTCGGAGATGCCCATTCTTCAATAGTGTCGCCACTTCTTCCCAGAGATGTTGGCAGTCCCCCGTCCAGTGGCCATTCGTCCCGTGGTATTCACACCACAAGTTGGGATCCCTCTTGCTAGTATCGGATATCATTGGTTTCGGGAACCGTGCTTCTTTGATGTTTCTCATAGCCGATATTATAGCCTTCGGTCCGTTCGTAGGGCAAAAACTGGCCCCTCAAAGACCGTATGTCCGTGTCGAAATCGTTTTTTTATTTTTCTTTACTCTTCTCCCATCCGTTTGCCGATGAGCGTCTAAACTTCTCGGATTCAGACCCTTGGTGAATGCTTCAGCCGCCCATTCAACCGGAATAGCCGGGAGCAACATCCTCTCCTTTTGAAATCGGGCAACAAACTCTCGCAGCAACTCGGATTCTCCTTATGCAATTCTGAATATTTCTACCTATCGGGCCTCCACTTTTCTGGCCCCGGTATAAGCCTTAATAAAAGAATCTGCGAGCATCTCAAAGAAATATATGGAATGCTTGGGTAAAAGTGAATACCACGTCAATGCTCCCCTCGTGAGAGTCTCTCCAGAACTTTTCAGCAAAATAGATTCAATCTCATGAAGAGCTAAATCATTCCCCTTCACCGCCATTGTATAGGTGGTAATATGCTCTTGAGAGTCTGAAGTTCCATCATACTTTAGCACGTCGGGCATTTTAAACCGTTTCGAGATTAATTCTGATGTCGCGCTTGGTTTGTACGGTAACTAAGTATACTTCTTTGAGTCCGGACATTTCAGCACCGGTGGTGCGCCCAGGATTTGGTCCATGCGGGCATTCACTTCTCTCATAAACCGTAAGAATTCATTCTTGAAGGGATCGTTTTCGTTACTGGGGCCTGATCCGCTCCCCCCAGCCCCATCGGAACCAACCTCGCCCCTCGAGGTGTTGTTGTCAATCCTATGCATTGTTTGATTTGCGGGAGCACCAAGAGGAACTGGACCTCGTCTATTCGCGTTATTGGAAGCCCCCAATAACGCATGCTTCAGCTCTATCATAACCTTATTGTGCTGTGTGAGGTGGCCTAGAATGATCGCTTGTTACTCTTGTAGGACCCTTACCACATCCACAACATGCTTCTCTTTAGCGTCATCGGGAGTTGCCTCCCGAACATGTCGTGGGTACCGCCTGTCGTGGACCGGCGTGGCATCGTTTTCCTCATTGTGAGTGTCACTGATTGAATCCTCGAGATGAGATTGGTTTCCTTGAACCTCAGGATTATGTGTGTTGTTAAAACCATTATCTGTCATTTCTTATAATTTTTTTCTAAGACAAATAATCAAAACGTGTTAGTAAAAGAGGCAAAGATCAACTTAATTACACGGTTGTCTAGGCCCCACGATGGCGCCAAATTGTTTACCCATAAAATGTTACATATGAATTTATACGTGATTTCTAGACAATTGAATTAATTTGATCCTGAAATAATAAAATAATTAAAATAATGAGCAATATTTAGCCTTGAAATGAAGGTAAAATCACGAAAAACAGTAATTCCGGGGGCAGAGCTTCCGGGCACAACAGTGATGAAAACAAAGAACAAAAAAATAAAATTATGTATAGCTTTTTATCGATTACAGCGTAAATTTTCCAGAAAAGTTGTATCCTCAATAATGATAATAGAGCTCACTATTTATAGCTACACCTAGGGAACAAGGTCCTAGGATCATGCTCTTCTTTAATGTCAATTATGAGGGCCATTGATGAAGGTGTAACGGTGAGCATAAATGACAAATTCTCTATAATGGGCAGCGCACTAAATGCTGTGGAATATCCTCCATTAAATGCTACCGGTCGGAGGGTATTTGTTGCATCTTTATGAGTGTCGTTCTTTCCGGTGACAAACGGGATAACTGCCTTCGGTTCTAACTATCCCCCGCCTTTAGTTCCACGTGTCATTCTCTTAAGCGGCCACGTATCATAACGTATTTTACCGTATACAGATAGTCCTTCTGCTTTCCGGTGACATAACTTTGTATCATCGAAAAATTGGTAGAAATACTCTTTTTGGCTGGAACTACTATGATTCCTTCTAAAAAGCTTCTGACGGTTGATTAGACGCACGTCTCTCCGCATTTAATGCCCCGAACACGCGTCATCTCACGATTCGGCATAGCTTTTACCGGTTATCGAGATAATCATGGCCACGAATTTAGCCGCCTAAACATTTACTTATATGCATCAACCTTCTTTACTCATACTCCATAACTCGTCAAACTCTCTAAAACTCTCTTTATTGTTCTTCAACCTTTCTTTAACTTCCTTCAAATGAAAAAGTTTTTCCTTCCCGCCTAAAAGTAGTACTTTTAAGCATTTTTTATCATTGTCGAATACCATAAAAATTAAAAAAGTGCTTAAAAGCCAATAAACACTTGAAATAAGTCAATTCAAACACCCTCTTTATCTTATATTCACAGATAATGTAAATAGATTTTTACATAATTAATGTAATTTAACCTGTTTTAGGGAGATTGCAAGCTTTATTTTCTAGGCTATCAGTTTTAATGAGATTATGGCTAGTTACCTTCAATTACCTATAAGATAACATGATAACGTAAATTTTACATTAATAGTATATAGAAATTAGATTCACAAATAATATATACTTCACATAAGGCCATTGATTATAGTTTCTACAAGAAAATCTAAGGCCATTGATTATGATTTCTACCCAAAGTATTGGGAAATGGAGCAATGAATACAAAATAGGAGTGATCATTAAAGCTCTTTCAAGGAATATGTCCCCAAGATTTTTCTCCTTTAATACTCCCTGAAATATTGTAAGAGTCTGTAGGTGCAATAAATTGAAATGACAAAAATTTAGCTGGTAGGTTAACAACAGTTGACTAAAGACCATAGGTTAAAAGCTGGAAACTTAATTAAATGCTTGAACTGTATAGGTATTGGAAGACAGCAATATTCATAGATTCATGAAAAGATATAGCAAAGTAGTACTATCTTAGTTTTGTCCCTACATATGGAAGCATTTTCCTGTTGTGGCTTTGCCATCAACATATTTCTTTTTGGTTGAACTCAACTTGGATTTGCCAGTAAGAAAGGGCACCAGATCACCAACATGGTTGTGGTGGGGTGGTAAGTACTCATTCATTCTTAATCAGATGTCTCGAGTTCGAGTTCCTAGATATGAAGTCGTCTTTGTTAGGGAGCGCTTTACCCTCAATGTGTGACATCGCGACGCAAATCCGAATTTAATCAGACACCAATATGAGTATCTAACACCGGGTAAGAAACCAAAAAAAAAATGCTCTGATATGTATTTATTAGCTCTTTCACAAAGTTAAAAAATAATATTGAAAGAAGCCTAGCTAGGTTAGTTTAGGTTATGCGCCATCAAGATTATTGTAGCTATGATGTAAAAAGATGCCAAGTAGAATTCTCAACGAAAATTGATTCAGACAAAGAAAGACAATATGTAAAAGATTCAAGAGAAATAAAAGTAAGAAAAATGTTTGTCTAGCAATAATATGGTTATGGTTATTTTCATTGAAGTTTAGCTATATCTACACAATGTTAAGATCAAAATTATCACATGTCATACGAAATCTAACACACAATAGTCTGGAACGACGATAAATCAGACAACAAATGAGAAATAAAATAAAAGTGACATAAATATTTAACGTGATCCAGTGAATTGACATATGTCCACAAACGGAGATGAGTAATACACTATATAAAAAAGAGTACAAAATATCGAGAAAATAACCTCACAAAGAGGCACACACAAGTGACAGCATAATACTTGTCTCACAATTTCTCCCCCTAAACAAGACTCTCAAAGCCCTTAGGAGTCGTTTTGTACGAGGACTAAATTATCTCGGGATTATAGTCCTAGAATTATAATCCCTAAACTATTTTAATAAGACTAGTCTTAAAGTACGCGCATTGCGCGTGTACCCATCTCGATGAGTATAAACTTATAAAAATCACATAAAAATTATATGAGAAATGTGTTTGAGTTATAAAATAAAAGTTAAAGAGAATACAAGTTTTCGAAAATGATATTGTTGATCCTATTATAAAAATTTTGTCATAGTAGTTCTCATTCATCTCGCTCAGTCTATTCGACTTGAAATTCATTTCAGTTTTACAATTCATTACCATTAAAAATAAAATAATTCTTTTGTATATTATAAAAATTTAATAGCTTTGTTTTAACTATACTATTACAACAAATAAATACTATTTGTAAATAGTATATTATACTATTATTTTTACACATAAATTAATCGTAGATTTAAATCATCTAATTTTGGATCGTCGGATTTGAACAAATTAATTAAAAATGGGCATCGCTCAAAATAAATAGCCAATTCACAAAGCTCACTGATGCTGATAGACTTGAGTAAGTACTATATTAACAAATTAGCTACTTTCTAATACCATCTTATGCAACTATTGCTAGAATCATCCATTGAATTTATGTCGTATTTTTAATGTAACAATTGTAAATATATTTACATGAAAAAGAACTATACTGATGAAAATTCTATATATATATAAAGATATTTAAAAAGTCTCTACAATAAGTAGAGGAAAGAACCTACTCATCAATAATCACAAAGTGCATATATACTTGAGATTTTAACACATCTAAGACCAAATACCCAAGAGTTCAAATCAAATTCTAAATCTAATTGTATTTCAAGATGGTAAAAAAATTAAAAAATATTTGAATAAACAATCTCAGTTCCTGAAATTAATCCTATATTTTTTTTTATATGCTCATGCTCTGCATAATTTCAAATCATGACAGAGTAAGGACCAAATAATGAGTAGTTTAGAGCACAACTACAATAGTTTAATAAATTAATTAAAATCACAAGACGAAATAGACGATTAAAATAATACATGAATCTTCGCAGAAAAAACTCTAAAAGAATGAATGAATAAATAAATAAATATCAAAGTTACCTTGGTATAACTGAGGCTTCCGTATCTCTTGCGGTAAAATTAATCTAGTTGTTCTCTTTAGGTATATCATTAAAGTGATTGACATTCACCAAAGCAATAAATAGTCATATATATAAGTTCATATACTCCCACAATTACCTGGAAAATTAGAATAAATAAACCCAACACATGCAAAAAAGAAACAAAAAATAGAACAAGAACTAATTGAATTTCACTATCTGGAAATAAATCTCGCTTCCTAGGTTTGGCTTCGTTTGTGCGGTGCTATAGTCCAAGTAGGTTTTATGGTAATGGAATTTCATATTTTATAAGAAAATCTAAATTTCCTTCATTTATGGAATGTATTATAATTTAGTCTTATTAATTCAAGTAATTAAATAATTTATATAAGGTATTATAGTTATGTTATTAATTAATTGATTTAATATTCTAATATTAGTACCTTTTTCTAGTTCAAATAAGGGAATACTTACTAAATAAGATTTTAATTGATTTCAAAATTCTAAATAGTAGAAAATTAGTTTAAATTATAATTTTATCCAGTGTAAAATATATTTTTAAGGGTAAAAAGGAAAACGACATTTCGCTAAAAACTTTCGTGCTTTTAATATAATACTAGTTATTATGGGCGTGCGTTGCACGTAAATCTTTAGTCAGAACTTTTATGTGAAAGAACAACTAACTAAATTTAGTAACAAATTACTTACAAGATGAAATGATCATTATAAAGTAATTAACATGATAAAAATACAACAATCATTTAAATGCTAAAAATTAATGTTATAACATTAACAGAATACTTGAATTCAAAATGATATCGGCTTAACCTACAAAGATGATCAATTTAGTTAAGTTAGAAAGTATCTTATTTATAGTATATAAATATTCGATGAGATAGAATCATATCTAATACTTCTTTATAGATGTTGTTTTTGGTATATGTTTCCTTCTATAACTTTGGCTTAAAGTGAAACTATAGTTGTTCCTCTTTGAATCACCTCCAAAAAGTATTACGTTTTCACTATTGTACTTTGACATATTTGTGAGGGTTGTCTAAATTATTTATAAGTTATGTCGAATTTAAATTATGTCATATATAACCTGAATAAAATTATTACCGCTTTATCGTATTCAAAGCAGTAAAATATTAATCATACACATGTTTTGATAATCAGGTACATGATTAAAGATTTTAGAGAAATATTTATTTTAACCACTCTAAAAAATAATGGCAGATAAATATTTTTTTGTATATATGTATATTATATATATAGTATACCTATTTATATATTTTTTGGCTAGCTAATATAATTATTTTTGGTAAAGTGATCAATTTTATATTTTGCCGTGGATTCATTATATACTCCATGGTTATTTAATAAATTGCAAAGATATTTTTCACTCAAAATAATCATCCCGCTCCTCAAATATAACAAAAATAATAGTCACAACCATGCAAGAAAAATAATTACATGTGGTACCTATTAAGATGATTTTTTTAACATATAGCATAACATTGTTGAGAAATTTTTTCATAATTCTTTCAATATATATAAGTGTAACGACCCGACTTATCGTTTTAAGAATGTAAGCCCCGTCTGGCGGCATAAGGCATAGAGCAGCTTCTTATTATGTGTATTAACTTGCGTGCGTGGTTGAATTCAGTTACTGGATGATTCTGAGTGATTTGAGATACTTGATCCCCAAAACGGAAGCTTAAGTCTTAGAATTTTTACCGTAGTCGGAACTGTGTGAAGACAACTCCGGAATAGAATTTTGATGATGCCAATAGTCCCGTATGGTGATTATGAACTTGGGAGCATATCCGGAAAATTATTTGGAGGTCTGTAGAGGAATTTGGCTTGAAATGGCGAAAGATTAATTTTTGGAAAGTTTGACGGGGGGTTAACTTTTTGATATCGGGCCGACATCCGATTATGGAAATTGGAATAGCTACGTTATATCATTTATGACTTGTGTGCAAAATTTGAAGTCATTCCAGATTGATTTGATGTGTTTCGGCACAACATATAGAATTTAAAATTTCAAAGTTCATTAGGCTTGAATTGGGGTATAATTCGTGGGTTTGATATTGTTTGATGTGATTTGAGGCCTCGAACAGGTTCGTGCTATGTATTGGGACTGGTTGGTACGATTGGACGGGGTCCCGGAGGCCTCGGGTTTGATTCGGGGTGGTTCCGGACCAAGTTTGGGTGTCTTGATATTGCTGGTTGCTGGTTCTAGTATTATTCTTCGCGTTCTCGAGGAGCCTCTCGCGTTCGCGAAAAAAGGATTTTGCTGTTAGGACTTTGTTCTTCGCATTCGCGAAGAAGGAAATTTCACTGTTTGTTGTCTGATTTTAGAGGCTCATATCTCACAATTTATAAAGAATTTGGAGATGATCCAAAAATAAAAGTTGTAGCCCTTTGTGTCTCATTTTCCAAAAAGTAAATCATTTATCATTTGGAGTTGTGTTCAAAATGTTATGGTAGATACACTATAGGCTGTCCGGGAAGAGTTTGGAAATTGCTGTTGCACATGGCTGATTTTGGAAGCTTATATCTCGTGATCTATAAGGAATTGGGAGATGAGCAACAAATAAAAGTTATATCCCTTGGAGTTTAGTTTTCAGAAAGTCAAACCATTCATTATTTGGAGTTTTGTATAAAAAGTTATGACTATTATACTAAAGGCAGTCTCAGAAGAGTTTGAAAATGACTTTTGAATAATTTGTTCATCGCGAACGCGAGGGGAGTCTCGCGAACGTGAAGAACAAATCCCTCGGCAGCAGAATAAAGTCTAAATTCGTGTCATTCTTCCATTTTTGGACCAAGGAAGCTCGGGTGAAGCGATTTTTCGAGAGTTTTTCAAGGAAAATATTGGGGTAAGAATTCCTAACTTGATTTTGGTTAAATTACATGAATCTATTGTTGTTTTTATCACTAAATTAGTGAATTGGGTTGAAAATTTTAGAAAACCCTCTTGGTTTAAATTTAAGATTTGGAGATCGATTTGTTTTTGGAATTCGATAAAATTGGTATGGTTGAACTCGTATCGGAATGAGTGTTCGAATTTCATGAAAATTATGTCGGGTTCCGAGAGTCGGGTCCTGCGTTGACTTTTGTTGACCTTTTGGAATAAAATTTTAAGTTGACGTATTATTATCTGGAATTATTTTCGATGAATTTTAATGAAGTTATACAATTAATTTGGATAGATTTGAGCTGTCCGGAGGTCAATTCAAGCAAGAAGGTTATTTTGGAATATCGACCTAACTTCAAAAAAGTAAGTGTCTTGCTTAACCTCGAGTGGGGAAATTACCTCTTAGGCATCGAGTCTTATGTGCCATTTATAAAATATGAAAAGCCGTGTACGCGAGGTGACGAGTACGTACTCGGCTTATATGTGTAAATTTTATTGAGTTAAAGTCATGAGCATATTGTGTGGTAAATTAGATAACTTTTGGTATATATTTAATCATCTAATTGTCGTGCCTAAATTCTTGTTGTTGAATCTGTTGTTATATGATAATTTGATGTGATTGTTACTTGATTATTTATGTAATTCCGTGAATTTATTGGTTTGATAATTATTGAAACTTAATTTCATTATGGATTTTCCCTCTGCAAATAATTAATTAAATGAGCTTAAGAAGAGGTGTTTATATAATTATTAAAAAGTTAAATTTAATGAAAACTTTGCTTTATATTGAGTAATTTCTATTTCTATTGATTGTTTTTGGGTTTTGTACACATTGTGTGGAGCTTTTGGCTATTTATTGTAAAATTAATTGACTTGGTTGTAGCTTTGGAATTTAGTTGTGGCCATTGGGCAAATTGTGATATGAATTGATTTTGTTATGTTGCTGTGATAATTTCACGTGTAAATTGTTGTGTTGTGTGAGTTGTTATTTTGGAGAGATAAGGGTGGCATTTCACCATTGATATTATGTGGTTATAAGGGTGGCATTTCACTGTTGTGTTTATTGGAATATTATTTGGGCAGAGTGATAAGGGTGGCTATAGGAGCGATAAGGGTGGCTATTGGTATTGTTTTGGCGGAGCGATAAGGGTGACTATAGGAGTGATAATGGTGGCAATAGGAGCGATAAGGGTGGCTATTGTCAGGGACGATATGTGATAATGTGGGGTTGTGGTATTGATAATTTTCATGTGATGTTGTGATTTTCTTGTGTTTACTTTTATACCTTATGCAATTTGTCTTGTTGTTGGTAAATTGATAACAATATGATTTATGTTGAAATTAAAAGCATGTGGCTATTGCCAGGCGGTTTATAAAATTAAATGTGGGCACGAGGTGCCGTGAGTAAATAATGAGGATATTTGGTACGTAAATTGTCCTTGCAGTTGTGATATGAAATGAGGGCACGAGGTGCCGTAAAAATAGAAAAAAAGGGCGGAGACCCGTATTTTTATGATTATAAAATGAGGTATCACATGGTGACTTTTTAATTGAAAGAATTATATTCAAAATACTTTTTGGAAGGATTTTTACTTAGAAAGTATTATATGAAAGAATTGTATTTGAAAGATATTTATTTGAGGAAATTATATTTGAAAGAGAGTTATCTGGAAGAATTATATGTGAAAGATATTTATTTGAGGAAATTATATTTGAAAGAGAGTTATCTGGAAGAATTATATGTGAAAGATATTTATTTGAAGGACTTGATTTAATTGGGTGTAATTGTGTTTATTAATTGTCGAGTGATATTAATGATATTCTTGTTGTCGGTTGTGCATATCACTGATTGTTTTATCTTGCCCTTATTATTATTTGTTTCCTATTATTTTGTATATTATATTACACAGATTATTAGACTAGTGAGTGTCTTGATTGTACCTCGTCTCTACTCCATTGAGGTTAGTCTTGATACTTACTGGGGTACTGACCGTGGTGTACTCATACTACACTTCTACACATTTTTGTGCAGAGCCAGGTATTGGAGACATCGGACTTGAAAAGAGTTAAAGCGGGATCGTAAGGATTCAAGGTAGAGCTGCTTGGTCGTCGCAGTCCCTTGGAGTCTTTTCATTTCATTGTACTGTTAATTTTTATCAAATAATATTGTATATTCGGTCCTCGTGATCATTTCATGTATTCAGTTAGAGTTCGTGACTCAGTACTACCAGTCTTTGGAGGTTGTATATTGTAATTATTTTCGCTGTTAGTTTCAAAAAAAAAAATAGCTTCAAAATATAAGTGAAATTGGCTTACCTAGTCTTAGAGACTAGGTGCCATCACGACGCCTGTGGTGGAATTTTGGGTCGTGACAATAAGAGTAATAAAATATATGGTAATCACATGAATCACATAATTGAGTCGAGTTCACACCTTTTACTTGAAATATTATCAAAAATTACGAAGAGGTATTGGATAATTTTGAAATTCATTCCACATCGTTTGAGTTAAAATAATTTTAAATTTTTTGGATAAATCTCCACTATTTAAATATGTACTATCGAGAATAATCAAGAATTACGTGGACATGAAGAATAAATACATTTAAAAGAATTATATGACTCCAATGCTCTAAAAATAACATTCGTACTCCTCAACAAATCAGTACCTTAAGCAATACAAATATTTATTTTGTTAAAAAAAATATTTATTATCTAGAATAAGGTAAATATGAAAAAGATAGATAGTTTGAAAAAAAAAACTTAAATTCATAAACCCAATATCTTCAAACGATACACAAAAGTAAAATCAATGCCTTATATTATACAAACATCCTACTTTTTTGGAAAGTTCCAGTTGATTTTCACATTCTGTATGAACATATTTTGCTTCTGTCACAGAGCCGATCCAATCGTTGTGTTCTAGTTACTTTAAATAATTTTTAAACCAGCCATCGCGAATACTACATTAAAAATAATATTCTAAAGTATTTTGCTTTTATATATAAATTGATGTAAATCTTTAATTGGAGACAATTCATGACACATGAGCATCTAGTGAAGCGGGATCAATGTTGTAGGGTGGGGCATATGTGTAGTTTAAATCGAAAAAGAATTTCATTATATTAGATCCTTAAATTATACAAATATTTAAGGGCATAATAGTCGATCACTATTTCAAGAAAATTTTAGTCAATCAACATTTAGCATAAATTATTCGTGCTTTTATAATAATATAGATAGATAAGGTGTGATAAGATGGGATATCCAAGATTAAGTCTGAGACTAAATTTATACTATGTTTGGTTGACGGTACAAATTTATCCATGGATAAATTTATACCTTCAACCAAATATAGTATAAATTTAATATCACGTTTTATCCCATCTTATCCCGCGTACCAAACACCCTTAAGGACTATATTGTGGATGATACTAAACGAGAAAGAATGATCCTTAATTTATAGAAGGAAAAAAACTTTTTTTTCCAAGAAAAAGAACTAGTTAAATATGAAAGAATCATATTTTTATTTTCATAAAAGAAAAATCAGTTATGGTAAATATTTTGCCCTTCCTTCAAAAAAAATAAAAAAATCAAATATAATAAGAAAATTAGAACAAACACGTACGCTCAAAATATAAATAACTTTTAATCTTTCTGTGTAAAATAATTGAACTTGATGTAATTTGTGCAAGGCCTAAATGAATAAATAGAGACAAGTCGAGTCATCAATCATAAACCTACAATATAAATGAAAAAGGAAGGAGCAAACAATAGCGATTTCACGAATAATCTTTATATGATCGTATAGAGGATAAGTCCAAAGGTTGAGGAGATAAAAGTCACTTTAATTTATAGTAACACAAATATTCCAAAAAGCCTTGGCAATATATAGTATAGTATTTTATTCTACTGTCATTCCACTAAACTGTTTAACAACTTTTCTATGGTAGAAGAGTTCAAAATGTTAAATCATGTCGACGCTCCTCCAAAAGCTAAAAGGTCCCTTAGAGTACTTCCAATATCACAAATATTAATCAATCATAATATTAATAACTGTGCCATGTTCAAAGCCGGTCCTACAGAACTCTGAGCATCCCTCGACTTTAGGGCTACTATAAATTTTCTTTGTTACTCAAATTCCAAACATAATATTCTTATTCCAGAGTGTTAAATGTTTTTAATTCGTTTTTGTATTCGTATTGGGGTTCGACTAAATTTGGATATGCATAGAAAAAATTCATATTAAAGGATAAAATATACTCATGACTCGAACCCGAAATCTTTAATTAAAAATAATTGAGTACTTATTACTCTACCTCAACCTTGATCGGTGAGTGTTAAATAACATACATAGCCTTTTCAAAATAGTAATGTATAGTCAGACCTCTCTATAACAGCATCCATATATAACAGTCATTCACTATAAAAGCCTAATTTTTCTCTGATTTTTTATGTTATATTTTACTTCTCTATAACAACTTTCTGCCTATAACAACAACCATCTTTATGACAGTATGCTATTTGTAAAATTACTCCTCTATAACAACCATGTAGATTTTCTAAGATTATTATTAATAATAATTCGAAATATTTTAATCAAATATTTTATAACTTTAATATAAAACTTATAATAGAAATATATATCTTAAAGATAACAATACGTTCGATGAAAATATGCACATTATTATTATGTTTTTTTGAAGATTTTCAAATGAAATATTTTTCATTAGAAAAATGCCAAAAGATACTTAAAAGATTTATTTATACTTTTTGAAGATATGCATATCATTCTTTTTTATTTGAAGATCTACACATGATATATTTTATATTGAACAAATGCCAATAATATGTAATCGTAATATATTCAAAAAAATTTAAGATATGCACATCATAATTTTTTATTTGAAGAAATTTGCACGTGATACTCTTTTGCTGAAAGTTTGGATATAAATCTTCGTCGATTCAAGCGTTATACCGCTAGTAAGAGACTGGAATCTACGAAACAAGCTACAATTATGATGTTCTTCCATCAATCTTCAAAGATTTAATTGTGTGCCTTAGAACTTAAATGTTTGTACATTTAGTTATGAATTTTTTTAATAATGTATTAGATTTCTTTAGCATTTAATTCGTGAAATATCCATATCTTTTGAGATTTTGAATTTAAATATTTTTTTTTCCTTTATATGTAATATTAAAAAAGAAAAAAAAATAAATTTTGGATAATTTTTGTCTGTAACATCCAAAATATATTCAAACGCCAATGCTGTTATAGGTGTATAACACCCATTCACTATAAAAGTCAAAAAAATTCGGAACAAACGATATTGTTGTAAAAAGGTTTGACTGTATTTGTCTTCTTCACAATACTGGTTTGAGTTTAGTTCAATCCATATACTTTCCAAGAGTCTTATAGTCATATTAGAGATTGTTATCTAAGTAGAAAATGTATAAAAAAAATTGTGTTTTCTATTTTTATTTTTATTTTGTATAATATTGACTTGAGATGAATTTAAATGTAAAACACAATCAGCGAGAATTCATATAGCTACCCCTAACTTACTTTGAACTAAGATGTCGTTGTTATTGTATGGTATTAGTTACAGATTTAAGTTATATTAAAATGTGTAGTTGAACTAATTATTATAACGTACTACTTATCTTTTTTTTATCAGGATGTTATGTTTATTATAAAATTTACTTACATTTATTTTATTAAAAATATAACTGTATAAATATTTTTTATGTCATTATTGCATAAAACTCGTTAAAATTAATTTAATTTATGAAAACTTAAAATTTTAATGCTAGTAGGCTAATTTATAAAAGTAGATCTTGTTAGCTAATTTAACTTATTCAATCATACTTGATTAGCGCGTGTGATCAATCTTTCTTGCCGAAAAGATAGTAATAATTATAATATTGAGAATAATCATGCTAAAGGAGTACTTAAAAGAAGATCACATTTTGTTTGTATAGTTCCTACCAGTACACGCCCTACATGGAATACTAATAGCAAATATCCGAAGTACACGTGCTCTGCCTATTTTCATAAAATCTTTTTTCCTCCCAAATTCTCCTTTTTTTATGTCTCTTTTGCCAATGTGTGGTTGATGTCAATTCGTAAATCATAAAAGTGATCATTAACAATCTGTAATCTACAAGTAATTCCGCAGAAAATTTTCTTTTTAGTATATAAACTATGAATGAATTTTGACACCTAAAACAAAGTGATCGAATTCGTTTATTACTAATGCAGTCCAATTAACACGACTCTAATAAGCCTGGTCTTTTCTCGAAAGGTTGGTAGAATTATTAGTAAAAATTTTGTGAGACCTATAATTGTTGACAATACTTCGGAAGTGAGTCAAAATAGGTGTAAGATTTTAATCTAATTCTAGTTAAACATCATTAAAACACAAGAAATGCTCCGATCCCTACCAGAATTTTTTATATTTTCAAAACTAAAATTCAGGATCTTTGATTAAAGATAAAAAGATCTTATCCATCACATCACATAAATCCTTAATGGATAATATAATTGTTGTTTATCTGCTAAAAAAACTAAGTAACTGGTGTAATACTTCAATTTACTAAAACAAATACTCCCAAAATATTTGTTATGTTTTTTCTTCTTCCTCATCTTAATTTTGGCCTTTACCTTTAATTTGGGGGGATCTGTGGGCAAAGAGTTAAGTCTAGATAAGTACGTCCATCTATATTTTTAAACTTACTTTAAAGGTAAACAGATATATCCAATCTACTTTTTTACCTCGTCTCGATCTTGTTTTTTGGAATAAACTAAAACCAAAGTTGACTCCATTAATCACCCAAAAATAGAAAACGTAGCAATAATTTAGTAAAGTCACTTTCACGCTGCATTTCATCCAATTAAAACTGTCGAACATGTTAGCCAGATTAAAATGGAGTCAGGTCCACATAAATGTTACTGTAACTATGAAGTATCAACGTTTTACTATAAAAAATTAACTACGTCAGAGTTAATATGATTCCTAGTAATCAAAGTACCTGGTTTTAATGTGAAATTGAACATAGCTATTTTGGTTTTTTGTTAAATGAAATTAAATTTGGATATCTACAAAAAAAATACATAAATGATAAAAGAAAAATCATAAGGAGTTAAAGACGAATTGGTAATATCTAGTATCTACCATGAACTCAATTAACTTCCAAAGGCTGAAAATGGCTTTGACAAAAAAGTAATTTTGTCATTTTAACATGTTTTATCCAGATGTAGCTAATCCAAAGATTGTTATCCTTTCAATATTGGATGTGACATCAAAATTGCCAAGATTGCAAAATAATATTATACTTATATACTTATATCAATTAAAACTGGAACTCAAGTGTAAATATTAGACTTTATACGTGAATTATATTCGTAATATACCATATATAACCAAACTAGCCCAATAAAATTTTATTAGTTATTTGATGAGGAATTTTCAGAAATGACTATTGTTTAGTGGCTATTAACTTCCTATAGCTACCATATACATAATTACTTTCCGTAGCTACCTTTCAGTTGTTATGGTAATGTGTTCGAGCTACTGTATTCATGAATACAGTAGCAGAAATCGGCTAAAAATAGGGTAGTCCAGTTGTCAGTCGATGTATTCACATGAATTCATACCATATATTCATGAATACAACGTAATAATAGGTCTCTCAAGTTGTTTAATAACGGAAAGCTGCTAATTTAACGGGATACACTCCTTATATAACTCACCTAAATCAATTAAAACACACAACATTATCAATCCAATTAATCAAAAGATTTATCAAACACTAAATACCAAAAAACAGAGCATTCTTCAGAGTTTCAGTCCCTTTTTTTTTCTGATACAATTCGAGTTTTTTTTTCTTTTTTTTTTCTGACATTGTTCGAAGTTCTGCTTGGAATTGAGACAAGTATCTACAGAAATATTTTGAAATTCGATTCTCTGTATATGAATACATCATGTATTTATGCCGGATATAACCTGTAATAGTAACCTACTGCCTGCATATTTCATAATAAATTTAGTGCTTGTATTCTGTTGTATCTAACAGTTGTGTTTAATATATTCAAGTTTATTTTTGTATTTATAATATTTTATTTATTCCATATACACGGTATTACTGCTTTATTGAGTATATTTCATTGGTTGTATCCATTGATTTTCTATTTGTATTGAGAGTATTTCATTGTATTATTGTTTTAAATACAGATGGATACAGTTAGGTTTAAAATACAGATGAATATAGTTAGATAGAATGCATAACTAATTGATGAATAATATCAAAATGATAGAACTAACAATGTATTTAAAAATATTGTTGTAAGAACGCAAATGCATATAAATACATATAAGTACAACAATCAAAAATCACTATACAAAATCAAAATCAATGTATGCCTTATCAAATACATATAAATACATCTAAATACAAGAAGAGAAAATCATTGTAGAAACTAAAAATCAATGTATGCGGACTCGAATACATATAAATATATCTACAATTAGGATCATTGCGTATTTTTGTTCTCCTTTTGGTTTCAATGGTTGTTATGAACCTGCAAATACAGGTTCCTCTTGAGTGATTTGCAAATCGAAAGATGGCCCTTCGAAATTGAGTACTTTATTGGATATTCTGCAGAAAACCTAACAATAGTGGATATTTTAAAAAAACAATTGTTGCAGAGAAAAAGAAGAAGCTTTAACCGGCCAAAAACCCAAAACCTTTAGTGGTGAATGGTGAAAATCTGTGTTGATGATTTACGACTTGCACAATTTCATAGTTCTTGACAGAAGCAAGAAGTCATGAATCAGAAGGAAAATAATTTGGTGTCACGCCTCCACGTACTGTAAAATTGGGAAAGAATAATTTTGAAAAGGATGTTAGGAAAACTTGCAGGAACTCAGGGAAAAGCTCACCGTTTTCATGGTTGAACAGTAGTGATAATCATGGAAATCATGGAAAAGCTCACCGTCTATCGGAGAAAACCAGTTTTCTGGTTCATATAGGAAAAAATGAGAGAGCGATGGTGGAGAGAGAGATCGTGGAGAGAGAAACAAGATACTATGCGTGATTTTGAAGAGAATAAACTGAAAGAATGATAGAGAAAAATATTAGACAGCGTATTTAATGGCTTAACAGTAGAAAATGACCATAAATACATATTTTGCTATAAAAACTAAAAGGTAGTTATAGAAAATAATATTTTAAAAGGGTTTTTATTTTTATAATAAATAGGGTGTAAAGTTTTGCTATATGAGGTAAATTTTCCTTATTTCATCTAGTTTGTAAAATTTATTTATTTAGAAACAAATGATTTTCGATAAAGTCCTTATCGAAAATAGTAAGTAGGCGTTTGGACATAAGAATTGTAATTTTTTTAAAAAGTAGTATTTGAAGTTAAGTTGAAAAATGATATTTGGAATTTAAAATTATGTTTGGACATGCATTTCACTTGAAACAATGTTGCAATTTCGTGAGTGAGGAAAAAAATTCTGAAAATTTTGAATTAAACTCATTTTCGATTTTTTTTAAACTTATAAATTTTATGGACAAATATATTTTTGAAAAGAAAAAAAATTAAAAAGAAATTTTTTTTATGAACAAACGGGGCATGAATGGTTCTAAAACCCGCCATTGACTAAATAGTACACAATAAAGGGTCGTTTGGTAGGATGCATTAGTTATACACCATATTTGGTATTATCAGATGCATAACTAATGCATAGAAAATTATGGTATTAGCAATACAATGGGTTTTAATGCATGCATTAGCTTAGTTAAAGACAAAATTATCCTTTAAAATTTATGCTTGATTAAAATATGCTATTATATTAATGCAGTTTTAAAATAATCCAAATAGTGAGAAATAAAATTATACCCCTAGTAAATAAATAAATACTTAGCACATTTTTTTTTTATAAATAAATATCCAGTTCTATACTACAATATAGATAGATAAATCAAATAATTTGTTTTGAACTTTTTCATATAAGAACATTCCTCAACATATGTTTCTTTTAAAAAGATAGAGTGATGGACTGATTTTGAGGGTATTTTTGTAAACAAACAACAAGAGGGGTTGCTCTGATGGTAAGCAATCTCCACTTCTAACCAAGAGGTTGTGAGTTCGAGTCACCCCAAGAGTAAGGTGGGGAGTTCTTGGAGGGAAGGATGCCGAGGGTCTATTGGAAACAGCCTCTCTACCTCATGGTAGGGGTAAGGTCTGCGTACACACTACCCTCCCCAGACCCCACTTAGTGGGATTATACTGGGTTGTTGTTGTTTGTTTTGTTATTTTGTAAACAACCAATTCTTTTAGAAATTGCAGAATACTTTAATACATCAAACCAAACAATGGATAAGAAATTAATATGTCAGCATAACTAATGCCAACATAACTAATATCAGCATTACTAATATATCATATTCAGCATTATTCTTATGCACCCTACCAAACGACCTCTAAGTGTT
>AWOL01S0005557.1:26308-63561 GCA_000715115.1 Nicotiana otophora | reverse complement strand
GGGGGGATATGGTTGGGGCCATTTGCAAAGGATCATTGGAGAAGAGAAAATTAAATCAATGGAGTTGTGGCTAAAAAATATTGAAGTTTGGGCAAATCCATTGATGAATAAGTCAAGAAGGCTCTTCATATTTATAATATATAGGCCAACATTATTGCTTCACCAACTTTTACCCTAGCTCTAAGAAAATGAATGAAAATCAAGGATCCACTCAAGGAGAAAAAAACAAGGGTTGAACGTCAAGAATAACCTTTGGCTCCGTATAATCAGGCTTTTCGTTTGAGGTGTGTGCTCTACACTGTGTGTATGTGTGTTTTTTTGGCGGCAAAGTTTGCCTTTCTTTTTCTTTGTCCTAACCATATACTGGACTTTTTTTTCTTCGAACGTGTAAGGTTACACGTGTGTATTCTTTTAATTACATTATTTTTCTTTCGAAGGAGGTAATATGAAGGAAAAAAACCTCCTTTTTTCCGGCCAAAATTTGGCCTAACCATACAAAGGGTCTTTGGGGCCTTTCAAAGTGTGTTGTATTTGGATTTTTGTGCCAAACATGATGTTACATCTCTAGTATATATGAAATAAATTATCTCATGCTTTTTATTGGATGACATTTTTTTTATTTGATTCTTCCTCCCTCACTGTCAATCTTGCTTTTCTGTTCCACAGTGTGACATGCACGTGAATGACAATAAAGACTTTTGTAGCTTTGCCATTTGTTTTTATTACTGCCTAGAGAACTTTATAATTATAATGAAAAGGTGGAAATTTTAGGGGGAAACAAAACATGGCCATAGCTAAATGCAGTGAAGTGAAGGAGACTTTAGCTAGAAAGAGCATTGGTCCCTCTAGCAATAAAAGATGGGTTCCAATCAATGAATATCACTAGCTAGTTAACCAGTGCAATAGACTGTGCAGTTACCTTACGGCTAATTGGTTATCGTATGGTACTGAGTCTACTCACCCTCGCTTTTGTTTCATCCCTTATGGTTCTAGTCTTTAATTCATGTTATCAAATGACTGTTATCCAATGATGGAGTCAGAAAAGATTCAAAATATATATATAAATATAAATACAATAATAATATACCCAGTATTATTTCATATATTTAAAAATATAAATATATAATAAAATCAAAGAGATTTAACATATAATATATACATAAAAATAATTTTTAGCTTATCTACATAATATATTTTTCCGGCTAAGAGATCATCAACTGACTCCCCTTGGACAAGGATATCTGTACCCCTAATGTTACCCTCTTCCCTATCCAAGAATCCAACCTTCATATTTCTTCCAATCTACAAATGCCATTTGTGTATTATGTAGACCTTTGATTCTTAAAAATGGGTCCGTGATAAACCCCTTCCTGAATAATTAATATATGCATCTGCACAGTACTGACATTCATTTGATGTAACGATACGGTAAATACGAAATCCCATTGGCCTTTCTTGCATTCAATGTTGTACCAGCTAGCATTTGTTTATATCTGAGTCAGTTTTATCATCGCAATAAGTGAATTGTTAATTCATCCAGAGCAGTATCTTCTTATCCTAAACTGAACAACGTTTATTTTCTTCCACGATTGGTCAATCCGTTGAGAGAACATGGATGACCAGTAAATACTGTTTCATCCTTAATCAGAAGTTCCGAGTTCGAGCTCTGAGTATGGAGTAGTTTTTATTAGGGAGTACTAGAATTTCTCGACGCGAATTCGAATTTAATCGGGGTCCAATACGAATACCGGACACATGGAGAGAAAAAAAAAAAAAGAAACACTGATGACCGGGAGACTACTTTTTGGCCTAAAGATGCAAAGTGTTGCTATAAGTTAATGATTAATTTTATAAACAGTGACTCAACTTTCACTATAGGGCACTAAAGTCACAAAAATTTACTCAACTTTATCTAAATATTAAGAACGTTACCAAATTAATTTCTGTAACAAGATGGTAACTCAACTTTGCCTATCTATACCAAAATTTGCTTCCTATGATAATGATAGTTGTATAAGGTTTCAAGATACCCACAAGACGTCCTAATAAGGGAAGAAGATTGAACAATTGCCTTTTAGTAAAGGGTATCTTTAAAAAGCAAAGATGTGAAACTGAGTTTATGGAAGTACTTTCCTTGATTATACTACATTAGTTCAGTTTGTTAGGAGCCACGTAGTACCAAAGTGAATGAATCGTCAAATCACTTCTCAATTTAATTAGTAGTACAGTATTAGGTTTATCCTGGACCACATATAGAACCAAATAAAGAAAAAACTGATCGACGAGGTTGGGCATTAAATTTGTCAGACTATTTATAACAATTTCTGTGTGGACTCTCACAAAGAAATAATGACCAAGGAACTACAATAAATAATGTAAAAATGAAAATATTAATTCCAGGAATGAATGAAGACATTTTAAGCTATGGACATTGATATAGACTTATCTTATTGAAAATTGTATCACTGCAATGGAGTCCCCCTTTCCTTTTGGTTTTTTCCAACACAGTGGTTCCCACAAAAACCAAATCCAAGGGAATTGATGATCCACTTGATATTTGAAAAATTATATAAGTCGTAATTTAGTTTAGAGATAAATTAACATTTTTTGTAGTATTGATTTTTGATATGTGGCCTATCCTAATTAGGCCGGAATTAAAGACAGACAACCTTCCCTACTTAATCAGACAAATCAATCATCTTCCCCATTAAAAAGGTTATATTTGAAATTTGAAACTTTGGTTCTTGTTTGGTGATTAAGAACCATGTCCAATAATTATACTTTGGTCTTCGCACCCTCTGAAATTATATGGATTTGAATTGACAAAAATGAGGATGAAGGCAATCAATAGGACGAGCAGTCCTGAATAAAAACATTAACATTTTGGAATAGCAAGTCACGTGTTTCTGGCAATAATATCAAGTATTGAAGACTCAGCATTTTTTTTTGGGGTGGTGATAAAAATGTTTATGTTTTATTAATGAGAGAAAAAAATATTTTATACAGTTAGTATTTTATACCGTTAGTATTGTAACATTATTATTTAATCTATTATTTATTATATAACAATCATTCCATCATTATTAGTTGTAGGGGTGTACATGAACCAGGTTGGTTCGGTTTTTACTAAAACTAAACCAAACTATTTACATCGGTTTGGATTGGTTCGGTTTTGTCGGATTTTTCGGATTTTCGAATTTTTTTTTGTTACATGAATAATATGTCAATCTTACTTTGTTAAATTTTTTATAAGTAAATATATGTTTAATAAAAATTAAAAAAATTGACAAACATATGATCTATTAAAATATTCTTATGAAAGACTTTTCTTAGTAACACATGATAGTTATTTTCTTATTTGTCTCGCAATAATTTTTTATTGATGTACACTTTCAAAGTTAACCGAATTTAATAATTAAACATAAAATCAATATGATACCTAAATCATGATATGTTATATTTAATTTTTAACTATCGAAATATCACTTCAAATTCAAAAACGATATAAGAATATAATAAATATGAAAAAACAAAGAGATTGAGTGATAAGAAAGTTATCGTACAACACATTGTTTAAAGTTAATAAAAATAGAGCACTTCATATTCTATTAAATATTACATCCCATAAGAGAATTCCAAATATTTCTAGACATTTTTAAAGAAAATTCTATTTAAAGTCTTAAAAGTATATATAAAAATTATATATTTATATGTCGGTCTGGTTCGAGTTTTTTTACTCAACACCAAACCAAATCAAACCAAACCTCATCGAGTTTTTTAATCGGTTTGGTTTGACTTTTCGGTTTGGTGCGGTTTTCCTGTTCGGTTTGTACACCCCTAATTAGTTGCATAACACTTCTAATATTACTATTACTTATTGCATAACAATCCCCATATTATTAACTATGAGGAAATTTTATCGGCGGTCATCCGATTTTGTGTTTATTACACAAAAGTCATTATTCTTTCTTTTGTCTCACAAAAAATTATTTTACTTTGCTCCAGTTATAACACAAATCATTCTGGCCGGATTTTATAAAACTCTCACCTGAAAAGTGGCGTGGCAGCCTTAATTAGTGTTTTGTATTGATTAAGTAAGTTAAATATATTAACTCATGTCTTGACCCATAAATACCTGACCCAGCTGCCCGAATGGAGCTCCTTTTTCTCCATACTCTGCGCTTGTTGTATGTCTTGACCCATTTAAACTGCAACTTAAGCAAATTTTCAGTTCATTTAATGAAACTAATTAAAATACAAAAACAGTATACCTTAAACTGCAAAATAAAAAGGAACCAAATAAAGTGATACAATTTCATAACATTGCATTCTAATATATGTCAAAGTGTTGGCTATTAAGCACGACCAACCCAAACAAAATATTGGTTAATAAGCTAACACAAACACTTTGAATGAATCTCATAGTTGGAAATTACAAAATGCACATTTCGTGCCATTCAAACTATAAATTTAATACAAAAACACTCCTTCATAATTTTCAACTTCCTAAAGACCCTAGACTTCTTTCTAATCGCGGTAGTAACGTGCGACGATGATGGGAACAAAGAGCTCATGGACTTGCTTAATTTATTCCCTGAAGAGGAGTCCATGTTTTTCAAGGAATGTTCTTTGTTTGAACACATTGAGTCCTAACCAGTATTTTAAAAGGCTTTTCTAGGACTCGTCCCGGGTCGGGGCACTATCAAAATGCCTTGAGACTCATGCGTGAGGCTTAGTTCTATGAGACTCACGCCCCAAGCATCCGACTGTGCGCCTTAAAAACGCTCAACGCTCAATGCTCGGGACTTGCCCCATAGTTTCGATGCAAATCATGTGTTGAATTCACTAATTAGCATTATTGATGATGAGCGCAAAATCGGTGTACAAAACGTACGCTCCCTAGTCAAAGATAGTATAGTATTAAATCGTCTCCACATGGATTGATTTCAATAATGTTCTCTTAATTCTTCAGCTTAACACTATCCATGATAATAAACCTTTCAATTTATGTTATTATTGACTACAAATAAACTAAGATTATCAGCTGTAAGAAACTGGTGATACCCGAATGATTAGTAATAACAAAGAAATATCAATGAGAGAGGCAATGGTGATGACAAGATATGTGATCAACTATTGTTCTGGGTACTCTGTGCTAAATTCAATCTTAACTTCTATTTATTCTTTCGAGTTCAATAGATGATCAGGCTACTTCAGGGATTCCAATTCTTCTTCAGAATAAATTTGATTCCTTTAGCTAACCTAATGACAATTCCTATGAATATATGCACTAAATTAGTGAATGGAGGATCTTTCGAAGAACACCTCTTGGTTATTCTCCTGAACTGGGTAAATCGATATCTATTTAAACTCTTTCGATTACCTAGAAGAGGCATAAAATCAACCCAATTAAGATGGTACAAAGCAAATAGCAGCAAACTTCTCTTTCGATTAAAGTAAATCTACAATAAACCTTGCAATTCAATTAATAACTCGTTCGGTAAGGTTGAGCAATTAACATAGAGTAAAACTCAAAACAATAATCAATTCACAACATCCGTCAACAACCCTGAGTAGAATTACTCCATAACGAAGAAAGTATTCAAAACAAAAGTATTAGAAGAACAAAGAAGATATTACAATTCCCAAATTCAACCAAACTTTCGTATTGAGTGAATTGGATCAAGTATCTCGCTTTCCCGTTGCTTCCGTGCTTCTTTCCCTCCAAAGTTCTCCTAAAATCCAAGATACTCTCTTTTTAGACGAGTTGGGCTTCATATAGGTCAAGGAAAGTTACCTTCGAAATTACAATTTTAGCCCTGGAAAATTTTTATCGGAAGGACGTGCGCGGCCGCGCACCTGGGCAAGTGACCGCACATCTGGCCGCGCACTTTGGCCAGTTTCTGCTTGACTTGCGCGACCTAGTGCGCGGTCTCGCACCTGAGCAATTTTCTGCACTCTTCTTCGTTCTTCTTTTTAAGTGTGCTAACCTCCTTTGATCCTCGAACGAACTCCCAATTTATTCCATAAGCTTTTACTTGGCCTTCAACGCTCCATATTAGCTCAAAAACACTCCCTAACCTCATTGTAGCCCGGAATTGCTCCTGCAAAGCATAAAGTACTCAGTCAGAGTAATTTACTACTATTTAACACTCAAACATTAATAAAGTGCAGCGAATTAGAGTGCAAAATAGTGGCCAAAATACATAGTTATAGCCCACCATCAATTGACTCTCAAAATTCTTCAACAAGTGAATGATTAAAGTTCTTTTTATCTATAGGAATATGAAAAATATGAACAACTCAAATAACAAATCATAGTATTGCATATTTACTAATTTAGAGCATTGTGAGGTTGAATACTATTTGAATATTTCTTCTGAAAATAGATAACCAAATTTTATATCTTTATGTCTTAATTCTATATCTCACAAGATTATTATATATTTATTATGTTAATCTTTAAAAATAATTTTATATTTTTCATGAAGGAGTAATATTTTAAATTACAGTATTGATACAATTTATTGACTATTTACTTTTAAGGAGGTAAAATATGCAGTTTGATAATATTTTTTTTCAGAGATTATGATTTTTAAACGTTTGAAAGTTAAGACGTTGTAGTAAATTTATATTTCATAGTAACTTTAACAGTATTGCATTATTTACACTTGTAAAACATGCTACATGTTTTATTTTATATGAGTTTCTTTAATTCTTTTTGGTTTTCATGAACTTTTAATGTATCCTTTATATTTTTTTAATTATAATGCTATATTATTAATTCATAAGTTAAAAAAATAAAGATCCATGAGACTTACGCCCCATGTCTCGAGACTTTTGCCTCGCTTGATATTAAGTAAAATGCCCGCCTCATGCCCTCGCATGTTAAAACACTGGTCCTAGCTGAGGAAGTAACGAAGAGAGAGAATTGGGAGAATCAAATTTTAAGGGGAATATATTGGGTGGGTCAAATTTTGTTTTGTAGTCATTACTGGGTCGGGTATAAATTATGCAGGCATCATGGGTTTAGTATGTACATTAATCATATTTATTATTTAATTAAGTAAATACATTAATTAAGACTGCCACGTCACTTTTCATGTGGGAATTTTTAAAATCCGACCAAAATGATTTTTGTGATAACAGAAACAAAGTAAAATAATTTTTGTGTGATAAAACAAAAAATAATGACTTTTGTGTAATGAATTCAAGAGTTGGATGACCATCCATAAAATTTACTCAATTAACTAGTCTATGAACTGAACGACCCCTAGAGCTTAATATTTTCCCGATCTCAAACAAGTTAATTATCTTTGATCTTAGATAAATAATTAATGACAATTATACATTTATAGTAATTATGTACTTTAGCCTAATACTCAGAGATGATAATCACACACATAACCTAACATGTTCTCTTTTTATCCCAAACTAAAGCTGAGAATCCTAAGTAAAGCCTTTCTTTTTCTCTCCCGATAAGAAAGTTAGATTGAGGGTTTGTAGGGAGCAAATTAAACTCCTTCATATATAACCCTTTTTCAAGAGAAAAGTTTCAACTTTTTGTGGTGATGACAAAGATAGAGGACCTCAGGACCCTTAAAGGTATCAAATATATTTCATTCCTTTTCTTTTTCTTTTTTGAACCTTTGGATTTTGGACCAGGGGCGAAGCTAACATAAGATTTGCGGGTTCGATCTAATCCAGTAACTTTGGTCTAAACCTTGTATTTGTCTTAAGAAATTTACTAAATATATATAAATTGTTAATTTAGAATCCAGTAGCATAAACAATCTAGAATCTCGAACTCACAAGTTTCAAATCCTGAATCCGCCTTTGTTATGGACATTAGAAAAAATGCTCGTGGGATTTATGAAAAAGAGACTATATTTAGGGCATTGGGAATAAAAGATTTCAAAAGTTGTAATGATTTTTGCATTTTGTGCGGATATATAGCTAACGATGAGATCTTATGCTGAACACAAGACAACACTCACTACTCTCTCAACTGGTATATATTGGATCAATGTCCCCATTTCACGTCAATATTCTGCAAAAAAAGACTTAAAAAAAGCAATTCCAGCTTTTTTGTACTACCAACTAACCCCTGAAGTATATTTAGTTTGTCTTTCTACGAACATAATCCATTTTATAGGATTGTTAATGTACATTTTTTCTAGTACATATAACCAATAAAGTGAAGAAATAAAAGGAGAATAGCTTTATCTTTTTGCAATAATATCACTTAACCACAGTATCATCTATCACAATATATAGGATTTATATATGAGGATATATGAAATTTTTAATTAAGTAAATAAAAGTGTGCTCTTGCTAACAACTAAAAATTTTAGATGAGATGGTCACGTACTTCAACATGATATCAAAACATGTAGAGATGTTGTGTTAGAGTTTTACTATCACTATTATCAAAAAGAATTTTTAGTACACCTCTTGGCCATGGTCACACGCTAAAACATTCCTATATTTTATTGTACGTGTATAATTCTTTTTTGTGACTAAAAAAAGACTCATTATAAGCTCATTTAGATGAGATCGATGATCATACACTTAAAGTACCTACATCTTATAGGCCAGATTTTGCATAAAAATTGAGTTTGCGAGACTAATATTCATTTCTAGGCTCTATGATCTATTGAACCATTATATGGCAAAATGCTGATTTGTGAGATCAAAAGACAAAAATGCACCTTTCCTTATCAAGTCTTGTTTACGTTAAACTCCATAAATTCTTCAAATCTTATTAGTAAGACACCATCCTAACTATGTAGCTAAACAATATCCTTAACTCAACAATCAGAATTTTTATTTTTTTTAAAAAGATGGTGTAGTTCCTAATTCCTATCCAACAAAAAGTTGTGCTTACTTCTTTAACCAAAGGAGATATGACCCTCAAAAGTTGGCTTTCCAACTCAGGAATTTGATCTTTGGATACCAAAATGTCATGCAAAGAAGAAAAGTGAAGATTATATATATAGTACATGACAATAAGGAGGGAGCGTCTTGCGCATAACATATATATATGCATCTTCTTTGCACTTTGGTCATAGAGATAGTGCTTTACTGGACCTCCATTTCTCCTGTTTTTTCTAAAGAGTGGAGACAAAAGCAGTCCGCTCTTCAATCATATAAAAAATTCCACATTTAATATCCGCCATTTATTCTTTTTGTTGAATCATTTTATAAACCCCACTCTAGTTAACAACAAGAAAATATCTCATAGCTTAGAAAATGACACATCAAGAGACACATTTTTTAAGTATATCGAGCTGATGATTATGAAGAACATAAACGGATCCAGAATTTTAAGTTGCGGAGAATAAATTATCATTAATTACTAACTCGTGGCAACAAATACGAACTTAGTGTGTCCGTACCTCTACATATATATACATATATAAATTTAAGTCGAAGACGATGGGTGCGACTGTATCACCTACACCACTTGTACCACATCCGCTCATTATGGTGGATGAAGTTTACATAAAATTGTGAAAGAAAGAATTAAAGAGAAATCTTTGGTAAAACTTTTACAAGTATAATTTTGATATGAAAGGCTAAAGTTTAAAGTCAATAGTGGAATAAAGTTGGCTGATGTTTAGCCGAAAGCATGTTCTCTTGAGGGCCAAAAGAAAACTACTGATTAGCTAGGAAATTTACTTCATTCGATGTATTATTAAAGAGAATAAAAATGTATCAAGATTATCAAAATGTTGACTAATTGCAGTTGCCTATCGAAGTAGATATTGATTAGCTGTTTAATCTTCATTGCTAGCTTTCCCTTTTTGAATAAATTTTGACTCTATAAACCACAGAGGCATTAAATAATTATACATTATATTCATCCCTAGTGCATTTTAACATTCATAACTGGATACATATCGTACAATCGGAACGATATAAAGAAGATTGGTATAGTCTTTGCGCAAGAATTAATTACATGCACAAATTGAAAAATTTAGAAAAGAATAGCAGTTTGACTTAAGAGCCCATGAGGTTTTTTAAATTACAATGGAACCCATAAAATTAATTTCCATAGCTACAATAAAACGTTTATATATATGTATATGACTTGCTACCATGTACCTAAGACTTCAATTTACTCTTTTTTCTTCCTCCAGTTTTGTTTCTTTAAGATTGTAATTAAATGGTTAATATAAGCAAAAAAATTGAATAAAAATTATATTATTAATAAATTATAGAATAGCCGAAGTGGATAATAAGAGCCATAAATTAAACAATTAGTCTATATGCTAGCCACATCAAGATTCCACCTTGAAGAAGTTAAGATATTTTTCCTTGAATCCTCAGATCATATGCATGCAAACAAAAAACAAAGAACATGTAATATAATAAAAAACAAAAGTTTAATTAATTATGAACGTGTCTTTTTTATTACTATATTACATGTTCTTTGTGGGAGTAGAAAAATAGCAACAAGTTTATCTGATTAGCAGACAACATATTTGGAATTAGTATAAGTAATCCTCAAATGAGCAAATTTTATATAGTTGCTTCTTGGAAACTTCTAAGAAGAAACCTTTCTATTACTACTTTTTGGGATGACACAGACACAATAAGGATATCAGCATCTTTGCATATTGAAATGGTTCATATATACAACTTTTTTCTTTGTTGTTTGGTAGTGTGGCGGCTATAATTAAGAGCATAAACAACTCTCCTGAGGTAGCATATTTGTGCACTTCCTTTATATTTATTTGATTAAAAAAAAAAGGAGCAAGAAAGAAAGAATAATAGACTCTCTATTCCATTAAGTTCTTTTAATTTACACCCAAATTATACACTCAAAGAAAGTTAACTTTCCGTTTCTTTGGGACCATTAATTGTTTACACGTAAGCTTAACAAGAAAAATTACATGAAGTTTCAATGATTGAAACGTCTTGCTCAGTTGGTAAAGGTCATGGGTTCGAGTCACGCTAGAGGGAAAGTGCGAAAACACTATAGATCCTCCTAATTTGATAAAAAAAAAACTTTTAACAATCTGAATCAGATGCATGGTTGGATTGAACTGTTTAATTGTGTCAGCAATGTAAATCAGTTAGTAGCCTTGCAAATTTGAAAATGGATGATCTTGTTTTATTTTATTTTTTTTTTCCCAAAATTCCATGTGAGCAATTAAGCTAGGCCAAAGCTAAGTCTAAAGCCCACGGTTCATAACCATGCAGAAATAACATCAGGTAACCACTCTAAATGGATGCTATTTAAGAATTAACTAGTATGTCATGAGTTTCAGTTTTTCAGTTCAATTTTCTAGAAAAAAATGTCCTGAAGTTAAGATTTTTAATTTAAAATTTTAGGACAAAATAAATACTGATTAATCGCTAAATAACATACTCAGGAATGGCTATATGTGCACTTGCCCCCGTAACCATTGCAAGTTTTTATGTTGGATGGACCCTTTTTGGACTACCATATAAATTTGGCTAGAAATTTTGGCGATCATTATAATTGCTGTTAAGGAAAATCCTGATGACCGAAAGAGCTTGCTTCACAAAATTTGGCCCGGGGTTATTATCCAAATGCATTTTTAGTGGGATTAAAATTTAAATGGTGATGCCAAATGATACTGTTTGTGCAAATCACCCTAACCATTCGAATTCATAATACTGCAATTGCAATTATAACCTAATATTGATCAGGTGCTATAAGATATCATATCTAACTCACGTTATTCTCTAGACTAGACTCCTATATGAATACTTTCAATCAAAATCCCAAGTGGAGCATTTGGGGGTAGAGTGATCTTGGGCCAGAGCTAAAGTGTTGGGCCAGATAACATTTCGCAGGCCCATAGTAAGAGAGATGCAGCAAAGAGGCTGATTTGCACAAAGGTTACTATTGATTTTTTTTAAACCCTATATATGCCCATGGACAACACTTGACTTTAAAGGTTTACCCAGAGCAAGCGGAGGTCAAAATAAAGACCCTCTGTTTTCAAAATCATTGAGGATAATTTAATATAGAAATGGCGTGGGATAGCCACTTTTTAATATGGTATTTAGTTTTTACCCAATATTTTTAATGCTGAGCAAAAATAAACATTACTCTATTAAAATTAATACGAAAAGACGTTTTTACCTTTTCTTCATGAGTGTTGTGTAAATATTAAGGACAAGGTGTCATTAATATTTACACCGCACACATGAAGTTAAGGACGCTATGTCCCTAATATTTACACTGAACATATGAAGTTAAGGACATGATGTCCTAAAGTTTAACAATGGAAGATGCAAATACATGACACTTTGTCCTTAATATTTACACAATATTCACGAAGTTAAGGACATCATGTCCTTAATATTTACACAATACTCATAAAGTTATGGACACTATGTCCTTAACATTTATACTGCACACATGAAGTTAAAAACACCATGTCCCTAACATTTACATTGCACATATGAAGTTAAGGACATGAGGTCCTAAAGTTTAACAATAGAAGGTGCAAATACAAGTTAAGGACATTATGTCCTTAACATTTACACTGTACACATGAAATTAAGGACACTATGCCCTAAAGTTTAAAAACGGAAAGTACAAATACATGACACCTTGTTCTTAATATTTACACTGGATTCATGAAGTTAATGACACTATATCCTTAATATTAGCACAGGGATATTTTCGTCCGGACGGGTATAAATTATTAAGTACTGGCTAAAAAATAAACATATTTAAAATGGTGGTTAAAGAGTAAAGACATCTCTAATTAGTGGCTAACCATGCACTTCCCCCTAATTTAATGGGATAAAAATTAGGAATCTTTATATAAATAGCCAGTCGAATTTATTATTTATTTTTTCTAGCTAGTATACATAAATTATACAGTAATTATATGATTTTATATATATTATACATATATATACCCACCAATTATTTTAAGTTTAAACGCTTGGGTACACGGCTATTTAAGTTAATTCGTCCAAAAATTAACAGCCCATCTGAATAGTTGGGCCTATATTTGCTTCAACCTTGTTTAGCAGATCAGTGTGCAATGAACTTGAGCACGGTGGAAGAATTTGAGAAGAAGGTAGTTATTTCGGAGAGGATGAGCATGGAGGAGGGAGCAGGCAATTGTCCAGAGAACGATTCTTTCAAAATCGTCGATTTGCTTCGAAGATTTCTAGCAGTGCAGCAACGCAGAGCCCAAGCTTATGCCAGGCTCAAAAGGTAATTAAGAAATACCTAATAGATTGATACTTTCAGCTTGCTCTATAATATCTGTTTGTTTCTGCTACAAAATTATACCCCTATCTATTTTTCTGTTGGTTTTAGAAGTATTATTGTATCAAGATATGCCTGGTTCGTGGAGAGTGGTTACTATTTATGATTTGTAATACCCGCTGCGTGCAGCAAAGACCTTGAGCTACATGGCTTGCATAGTTCTTTATTTTATTTTTTTATTTTTTTTGGGTTTTCAAAACCATAGTAATACAAGAAGGAATCGAAAGCACTACAAAATACCCCAAAGCAGAATAAATCTGCAAAACACGCCTTTCCTTCTGGTATGCCAATCTTATATAAGAATGATGAAATCGTTTCCTCCAAAAAGGATAAATTAATTAAGCTTAATTAAGGGCAAGGGCACAGGGAAAGGGCCTGCAAGTGTGTTGTGAATACATATTCAACTTAGTTCCATCTTATGATCTTCAAGGTACTAAGATGATTACCTACCTAGATATTAGCTGGGTTGTTATCTCTCCCACTTCCTTCATTCAAGATACACCTGTCGTTCCTTGTTATTATTCCTAAAAAAGGAAAGTTTTATTCTATTTATTTTTTCATTTGTACCCAGTTCATTGACCTAGAGAAAACATATGATACAGTGCCACAAAAGGTCCTTTAGTGCTGATGGAGAAGACAAAAATTCATATTAAATATATAAATGCCATAAACGACATGTATGAAGGAGTAGTTACTAGCGTGAGAAGATACAAAGAAGTTTTATATAACAGTGAGTCTACACTAGGGATCGGTATTGAGCCCTGACTTGTTTATCCTAGTTATGGATAAGCTAACTAAAACAATACAAGATGAGGCCCAATGGTGTATTGATATTTGCTGATGATGTTGCATTAGTTGACAAAACCAGCAATGGTGTCAACCAAAAATTTGAACTATGGAGAAGCACCTAGAGGGTAAGGGTTCTAGGATAAGTAGAAGTAAGACTGAGTACATGCATAATTAAGTCAACATGAGAAGGCCGAAGTTGAGGTGAGACTAGACGAGGTTTGCGGTGCCAAATGCAAATAATTTAGATATCAAGGATCATTGTTTCAAGAGAATAAAATGATAAATGAAGATGTTACTCATAGAATTAAAATGAGTTGATTGAAATGGTGCTACTGCTACCAGCACCAGGGTGTTATGTGATAGAAGGGTGACTACCTAAGTGAAAGGTAAGTTCAGTAGAACAACTATAAGACCAACATGTTATATGGTAGTGAATGTCGGGCCGCTAAAGTCCAACATATCCACAACATGAGTGTTGCTAGCTGCGAATGCTAAGATAGATATGCGATTATACAATATTAGATAGGTGATTTCTTTCTATCTGTACAAGGTTTGGTGGATAGGGTTACCTGATATCTATTGCTGGTGGGAGGTGTCAAATATCCCTGGAATTAATCGAGGTGTCCGCAAGCTCGCCCAGACACCACGGTTATCTTAGATAGGATTATAAACAATCACATCCGCCAGAAGATGCAAGTAACATGCATTGAGTTTAAAATAAGAGAAGGCCGCTTGAGATGATTTAGTCATGTTTGCATCGATCTACTGATGCACCGGTCTGCAGGTGTGAGACTATGGTTAGTAAATATTTGGGACAGCCCCCCAAAAAAAAAACACCTTTGTCGAGAAGGTCCATCAGACAATCTGAGTGAGTTCTTTGGCCCACCCTGAATGTGTGAAACTGAAGTTGAAATTATAATAATATATCAAGCTTCATCAATTATCCCAACAAAAAGAAATTACTCCGTAAAGAAGTATTTAATTTTAACAAAGACAAGAAAGAAGAACTCTTGAAATAGTATTATTTTTACTTGCAAAATAAAAAGCTAGAAGAAAACTTAAGTGAAAGAGAGTGAGAGACCAAGATAACAATGTCTACTCCTTAATACTTGATGTTTTCTCTTAAGGCATGCTAGCATATTTATAGGATTGTAAGTGTAGATGGATCTTGAGTTAAGGCCTAGATGAATCCATGGCTTCATTTCTTCTCTTTTTTGATTCTTTGTCGTGTCCCACAGATGCATCGGGCCTTTTCTTCCCTTTTCTTCATTCCATTATTTTCATGTTCACCTATTGCAAATTGAAATCACAATATTTTCTAATCCCTAGCGTCTCTCGCTAATGAAGAAGATGCCCACAGTATATATCATTATAGAACAAAGAAGGGCGTAGAAATAAAACTCTTCACTCTAAGCAAAGAAGTACCTCATGTTACCATAAATTGCCATAAGCTTGACTATAATGTGATTCTCCACTAATATAGAAGACTTTGAGTCGAGATCATGTAGGACTTTGCAAGGTTATAATGTAGGCTTAGGCACGGGTAAGATGTATATGGATAAGAGTGACTAATGTCCCTTATAGGCACTATATTTATATTAGCATTTAAGCACAACAACCTTCCGTTTAAAATAATCAACCTCCCTCCTTTCTTTTTTTTTTCAACGCTTCTCCTTTTATTTCCCTTTCACACATATTTTTTCCCTTGAAACCGGATTTCAAGAGCAACACATTTCTTTTGTTTCATATGAAAATATTTTAGCTTAAATCAGTAAGCTCAACAATCACCCTTATCGCCTCTTTCCTCCACAATTACTCTTCCCGCTTACGTTTTTCATCTAATTCAACTTTTTAAGTGCCAGAAAGGGAATGAATTGAAAAATATCATAACAAATAGGCTAAGGGTTATAGTTTGGCTAACGATAAAACAAAGATAATTTATTTAGGCTCAACGGGGTTAACTAAGGATATAACTAATCAAGGAAGGTAAATTTTGGCCATGGTTTAACAAGGACGACCTACTTTCATTTCCCAACTCAAAAATCTTCCTATGATTTTGCTTCAAACCACACTCAAGGCAAGTTTTAGATTTTAAAATAAGCATGAGAACTTGACAATATAAACTGATCGCACAATGCACTTGGGATCAACAAACACTATGATATTAATAAACAATAAACAAGTATGAGTTTAAGAAAGGTAGTTATACAACCCATGAATGGCACTCAATTAAATTCGTCTTTCCTAAGTCTCAATCTTTTTATAGAGAAAATCAAGTGTTTAGCCAACTTATTTACTGATTAAAAAATCTAAGAAGTGTTCGATTCAAAATATTACAACCATGGCAAAGAACCGAACAAGAAATCCATGGAGATACGTAAAGAAAGTTATGTTATGAATTTAAAGCAATATATATATATATAATGCTAGAATACATAAAACGAAACACATTGTTGAATTGAACCACTAACATATATAAAAAGAAATACTAACATACATATATAAAATCATATATATTAAAACACATTTCTCTACCAAACTTCCAGATGTATTTGGCTTTATTTTGCTCCATTCTATTTTTTCCTCTTTTCTTATCAATCCCCTTCAACAACAAAGACAATAAATAGTTAGTGCTTTATGCACTTGTTAGTTTAATGTTAAATGTAGCGGATAACAGCGGAGCTCGAGAATTGATGTGTATTCGAATCATAAGAGCTAGCAATCGTCGATATGCTCATATTGGTGACATTATTGTTGCTGTGATCAAAGAAGTCCTACCAAATATGCCCCTAGAAAGATCAGAAGTAGCCAGGGTCGTAAAATATAAGGATAGTGAAAATACAATGAAAATAAACAAAAAATAGCTATATTAAAATGCAGATTTTTTCCATTTTCAATGTTCAACAGTTGGCTCAACAAAAACTTGCACAATTTTGAGCCAACAATCTGCATTTACCTAAGTTCCTCCTATTTACATTCTTCCAATACCAAGGTAACCAAGCATCTTATATTACCTATATATTCCAAAAACACCAAGCTGCATAACAAAAGGAACTTCATAAGCAGAAATAGAAATAACTTAATAGACTACTAATTCCCCCACACTTAAAACGCTTTATCCTCCCGGATGAAGACGACGCGTGAGGGAGAAACATATTTTTATTTTTTTATTTTTTTTCCTTTGGCACCTTCTCATTCTCCTTTTAATTTATCACTTGGGACCCAATTTTCATCAGAATCGGATTCAGAACTAGTATCTTCATCCGCCATCACAACCTTTCATTTTCTGTTCCCTCTACAATGGACTTTGCTCTCTTTTTTGGAGGATTTCCCTCTCGTATTGTTAGTGCACTTGTGGAGGATTGATAGATTTCAGCAAAATCAAGTAATCAACAACATCAATATTGCTCAAATCCGATAAATTACTGAAAAATTACTGCTATGATTTGATATTGGATCCGATGGAATAGGTGTCAATTGTTGTGGTGGTGGGTTATCAGGTTGTTGCTGGCCCGATGTCTGAATGTCATCAGGGATATAGAATCTCGGGATTGGAGTGGTGGCTGGATCTGCCCAGTAAATAGGCGGATAATTCGGCATTCCTGTGAAACCCCATATTTCAGCCATCTGGCATTGCGTAGTTGAGAGAGTACATATTATGGATGAGTTATAGATGATGTCTTGCATTTGTATATGCTCCACTCTCTGAAATCCCCGATCAATTCTTCCTTCCAAATTCCCAAATCTCTACTCCATATTATCAAACTCAAATTCATCCTTGCAAATTGTTCGGTTAATTGCTGGTCTTATCTATTCTCAATGCTTAGACAAATGGGATTCAGAGAGAAATAGATCAAGTGGATTAGATACTGCATCACCACAGTCAAGTACTCCATTCTTGTTAATAGAAGCCCAGTGGGATTCTTCTCTCTAAAGAGAGGGATTAGACAGGGGGACCCTCTTTCACCCTTCCTTTTTATATTGGCTATGGAGGGACTCAGTAAAATGCTTGAAAAAGCTAAACAACTACAATGGTTTGAAGGGTTCTCAGTGGGTAACAACAGGAGCTCTCCTATTTCTGTGTCACACCTTCTGTTTGCAGATGATACACTTCTGTGGAGCAGATAACTCTCAAGTCCTCTACCTAAACATTACTCTTATGATATTTGAAACTATGTCTGGCCTGCACATTAATATGCTCAAGAGTGTTATCTACCCAGTAAACTCGGTCCCAAATCTGCTAGAACTAGCAGGCATTATGGGTTGCAATACAGGCTCCTTTCCTACCACATATTTGGGTCTTCCTTTAGGTGCCAAATACAAGTCCACTGAGATATGGAATGCAATAGTTGAAAAATTTGAGAAGAAGTTGGCTACATGGCAGAAGCAATACATATCTCTTGGTGGTAGGCTTACCCTTATCAATAGTGTATTAGATAACATACCCATATATTTCATGGCACTCTTTCCTATCCCAGCAAAGGTTCAAAAGCAATTGGACAAAATAAGAATGAATTTTCTATGGGAAGGGAGTATCATCAGTCACAAGATTCACCTGGTGAAGTGGCACAAAGTCACACTTTTGAAAGCACTTGGCGGACTTGGAGTTAAGGACCTCGCCTTACATAACAAAAGTATGTTGATGAAATGGCACTGGAGGTTTAATCAGGATGATGCTGGCTTATGGAAGGAGGTTATCATAGCAAAATATGGTAGACTCAACCATTGGTGTACCAATAGAATTAGAACCCCTTATGGCACAGGATTATGGAAGAGCATACATAATTTATGGGGAGCTTTCTCTAATAACGTACACTTTCAGATTGGTGACGGGGCCACTACAAAATTCTGGACTGAAAAATGGATAGGGGACTCAATACTAAAGGAAGCTTTTCCAAATCTCTTCCTTATTGCAGGAAATCCAGAATCCTTTGTTGCTCATAATAGAGAAGGCAACACATGGAGCCCGATCCTCATAATGAACCTGCAAGATTGAGAGGTGAAGGATTACATAGACTTGCTAAAGTTATTGGAGAGCTGCACTATAAACATTCAACTGAAGGACACACTGAAATGGGGAAACGCAAAGGATGGAACTTACTATGTCAAGGCAGGGTATGCTAAATTATGCTCCAACAATATGATAATTGATCTATGGCCTTGGAAACTAGTATGAAAGACAAAACTGCCACCCAAAGTCTGCTGCTTCAGCTGGTTGGCCTTAAAGATTGCATGCCTCACCCAAGACATGGTTGGCCTTAAAGATTGCATGCCTCACCCAAGACAACCTTACCAGAAGAAACTTTCGACTGGCCAACAAGTGTTACATGTGCCAAGTTTGCTCAGAATGTGTTAACCATCTTCTCCTCCACTGTTCAATAGCCACAGACATATGGAACATGTTTCTCGGTATTTTTGGTCTACACTGGACTATGCCATTCTCTGCCAGAGATGCATATGTGAGCTGGACCTCAAGGGAAGTTGACAGAACCATCAAAAAAATCTGGAATATGGTACCTGCAAGCATTTTTTGGTGTATTTGGGTCGAAAGGAATAATAGATGTTTTGATGGATTATCAACTTCAATAGGTTGCTTAAAGGCTAGATGTTTGGTTAATTTGTTTCACTGGGCTAACCTTACTACTATTAAAACCTCCGATGTTTTCTTGCACTTTATCAGCTCTCTAGTTTTGTAGCGCTTAATTGTAAATGAGCTGTCAAACTCACTTCTTTTGTAACTTTTGCATTTTCTTGATGCCTTTAATGATATATTCCACTTACTTCATCAAAAAAAAAATTGTTCGGTTAATTGCCCAATTTGGTGCCTGTCACCTCCTTCATGTTGGCTTCTAGCCTCTGGCAGTGATTCTTGCCCTCTTGGTCCTTCTACTCTCTCCATTCTATTCCAGAATGATGTATTATCGCATTTGGAATACCTGTAGACAACCATTCTTGGGCTAGGATGGACACCATTTATTTTACAAAGTAAAGTTATGGTAGATGGGTACCATAAACTTCTTACGTTAGGATCGTTTCTACAATTAATCATGTGGGTGTTTATGAATCTACCCACATTCAAAAGTTTGTTCATGCAAATAGCATAGAGCAATGCTACTCTTGGTGTGTATATGTTATATTGATGAGAGTTTGGGAGTAACCTACTGCCAATAAAGCTTAAGATTGGCCTAGCACAATAGCCAATTTTCTTGCGAATAAGTTTACTTTTTCGCTTCTCAGAATTATATGCCCAATTAGCTCCTCTTGGACATAAATCTGACTCCACCAAATCCCAATTTGGGTTCTCTAGAAAAATCATTGTTTCTCTGTCATCAACTTCTTCAAGAAAATGAAGACCATTAATAGCTTCAACATAAAAATTAATAGGTCTTCCTCTCACCATAGAAATATTTGTGCTGAGTTGATGTTTTGGTAAAACTCCAAGACTAGCTCAAGGCAAAAATCACCAGATGGGTGTGAAAAATTCTTCCCACTGGTAATCTTGGATGAGTTGAGCTATGAACTGATCCCAAATTCCATCTTCTTCATTAAAATGAATCCATTTTTCAGGAATTGGTCTTCGGTTTGAGTTCCTTTGGAACCAGTTTTCGTCATCTCTTCTGGGAGGCATTTTGGTGGTATGAAAAGAAGAAGTGAGCTGAGGAAGAAAATCAACTGGAAATGAAATTTTTGGGTGGCTTAAACTATGAAGATAGGTTACTTTTGTTCCTTGCCTTAAAGAGTGGACCCCTACTTTTATTTATAGGAAAAAGACAATCACTAAAGATCTTGAGAAGTATAGATCGAGCCTTTTGCTAAATGCATCCTGAATTTTCCTTTATTTATTTTTTGTTCTTTTCTTTTAAAGAAATTATTAGTTGTACTATATTGTGTCTGATACCTTCCAAAAATGTAACTTGAACCACTTTTGTGACATTCTTTGATTAAGTCAAATCACGAGAATTGAGGAGCACAGGTGCATCAGACTCTTTGTAATTTCCAAAGCTTATTATTGTTTCTAATATATTTATTTTCTATGAATGAGAAAGATAATGACCTCACACATATGATGCATTCAATAGTTGTAATATGTACTTTTCAAGTTTACTACGACAAGACAACTAGTATTAGCACATGTATTTTTAAAATACTTGTATTTACAATGTAGTCTATTACTATATTCGTTTAATATATGTACTTCCTATACACATCAATTTTCTTAAAATACCAATACATATATAAAATATTTATTTAAGGGTCTTTTCCTTTATATATATATATACACAAAAAAAAAATTAAAAAAATAGATATATGAGATATAATTGCAAAAAAAAAATTGAAAATGAAGAAGAAGAGTTCTAAGTTTATTGTCGTCATCTCGACTTATTCTTTTTCTGTTAACTTACCTGATGATGATTGCAAATACAGTTCTATCAAATCCTCCATTGACATATAACTTTACTCTGTGCCCATTAACTTTAAATTTATTTTCTCCGTTTACTTTGTCACCGTCCTCCTGTTGGATCTCAACTGCTCCATAGGGTGTGACATTTGTAACCAGGAAAGGACCAGTCCAACAAGATTTAAACTTTCCTGGACCAGTCCAAATCTCCAACCTTGAACTCTTTTCTCTTAATCAGATTGCCATGCCATTTTTATTTTTCTTTGAAAATCCTTGCATTCTCATACACCTCCATTCTCAACTCATCTAGCTCATTTACCTGCATAAACCTATTCTTTGCGATAGAAGTTAGTCCACAATTTAATGCTTTTACTGCCCAAAAGGCCTTATGTTCAAGCTCAACTGGTAAATGAGAAGTTTTTTCGAAGACTAATCTATATGGTATGTACTAATTGGCGTTTTGAACGTCGTTCGATATGCCATAATGTATCATCTAATTTTAAAGTCCAGTCTTTACAAGAAATTCCAACCGTCTTTTCAAGTATTCTTTTTAATTCTCGTTTAGAAACTTCAACTTGTCCTTGTGTCTGAGTGTGATATGATGTACCTGTTTTATGAGTTACACCATATTTTGCCAGTAACGAGGAAATTTGCGTGTTCATGAAGTGGTTCCTTGATCACTAATAATGACTCGAGGTATGCCGAATCTGGTAAAAATAATCTACCACCACAAGAATGCATTCATAAGAATAACAACAACAACAACAACAACCCAGTATAATCTCACTAGTGGGGTCTGGGGAGGGTAGTGTGTACGCAGACCTTACCCCTACCATGAGGTAGAGAGGCTGTTTCCAATAGACCCTCGGCATCCTTCCCTCCAAGAACTCCCCACCTTGCTCTTGGGGTGACTCGAACTCACAACCTCTTGGTTGGAAGTGGAGGTTGCTTACCATCAGAGCAACCCCTCTTGTTCGTCTTCATAAGAATAAGACGAAGGAAAAGGACCCATGGAGTCTATTCCCCAAACGTCGAATATTTAACAAACCTGTATTAACTGCAAAGGCATCTCATCTCTCCTCGTGATGTTACTTGTTCTTTGGCATCTGTCACAAGTTGCAACATACGTTCTAGCATCTTTGAAAAGTGTAGGCCAAAGGAATCCCGCCTCTTAAACTTTAAAGGCGGTTCTATTTGCTGCGTAATGACCTCCTACTGCTCTGTCATGGCAATGATGTAGAATGTTGTTCATTTCTTCTTCAGATACGCATCTTCTGATGAATTTTAAACAAGGCTTATTCCACAGATAATATTTAGCATCAGATATAAGCTTTTTCCTTTGGTAGTAAGAGAGATTTTGGGGTATCCATTTTCCAACCAAGTAATTCGCAATATCTGCAAACTAGGGTGGTTGAGTCACAAATGAGTTGACTGAAAAAATGTGTTCATCAGAAAACTCTTCCTTTATATCACAAGATTCAAGGGGAGGATTTTCTAATCTAGACAAATGGTCAGCTACTTGGTTTTCTGTTCTTTTTTTATCTTTTATCTCAAAGTCAAATTCTTAAACGAAGTAAAATCCATTTTAAAAATCTAGGTCTAGCATCCTTCTTTGCTAAAAGGTATTTTAAATCTGCATGATCATTAAAAATAGTGGCCTTCGTTCCTATTTGATAGGAACGAAATTTATCAAACGCAAATACTATTGCCAGTAACTCTTTTTCTGTAGTGGCATAATTCAGCTGAGCCTTGTTCAATGTCCTATTGGCATAGTAAATGGGACGAAAGATCTTATCCTTTCTCTGGCCTAAAACAACTCCAACTGTTATATCACTAGCATCGAATATGACCTCAAAAGGTTGGTTCCAATCAGGGGACACAACTACAGGTGCAATTGATAATTTTGTCTTAAGAGTGTCAAAAGCTTTTATGCAATCACTTGAGATATCAAACTTGACAAGAGGGGTTGCTCTGATGGTAAGCAACCTCCACTTCCAACCAAGAGGTTGTGAGTTCGAGTCACCCCAAGAGCAAGGTGGGGAGTTCTTGGATGGGAAGGATGCCGAGGGTCTATTGGAAACAGCCTCTCTACCTCATGGTAGGGGTAAGGTCTGCGTACACACTACCCTCCCCAGACTCCACTTGTGGGATTATACTGGGTTGTTGTTGTTGTTGTTGTTGTTGAGATATCAAACTTAATATCTTTCATCAAAAGGTTAGTAAGCGGTTTCGAAATCTTTGAAAAGTATTTTATGAACCGTCTGTAGAAACCTGCATAACCAAAAAAGCTTTTAATGCCTTTAACAGTTGTAGGAGGGGTAACCCTTGTATTAGATCAATTTTCGCCTTATCAACCTCTATCCTTTTAGCAGTGATTTTATGTCCTAAAACAATTCCCTCAGTAACCATAAAATGATATTTTTCCCAATTAAGAATTAAGTTCGTCTCTTCATATCTCTTAAGAACTAAAGTCAAATGATGAAGACAATGTTCAAATCTTATGCCAAAAAGTGTGAAATCATCCATAAAGATCTCCAGAAACTTTTCAGTAGGCACATGTTCCATGAGGACATGTGGAAGTTGTCTTATCCTATCTTCGGGTGCAATTGGTATCTGGTTATATCCTGAATAGCCATCAAGAACATAGTAAAAACCATAGCCTGCAATTCTTTGCAATATTTGATCAATAAATGGTAAATAAAAATGATCTTTTCTAGTAGCATCATTGAGACGTCTGTAATCAATGCCGACTCTCCATCCTGTGACTGTTGTAGTAGGGTATGAGCTCATTATTTTCATTTTTTATAATTGTCATACCTCCTTTCTTGGCACTACCTGGACGGGACTTTACCCATGGGCTGTCTGAAATGGGACATATGATACCTGCCGCCAGCAGCTTCACAATCTACTTTTCTACGACTTCTTGCATTGTTGGATTCAGCCTTCTTTAGGGCTGGACTATTGGCTTGTAGCTATCCTCTGTGAGAATTCTGTGCATACAAATAGCTAGATTAATTCCTTTGCTATCTGCTACAGTCCAACCTAAAGCTTCTTTGTAAGCTTTCAATACTTCAATTATTTTTTCTTGTTATGCCGTCAAAGAAGATGAAATAATCATTGAAAATAATTCTTGCTCAAGATAAACATATTTTAAATGGGAAGAGAGAACTTTGAGTTCAATTTTTGGTTGAACTTCATATGGTTCTATCTCCATGTCCTTGGAATCTGTTTCCAATATTTCAGCTTCACTCCTGGTTATGGGATATCATCTTTTTGTGGTGCCTGATTTGGCCAAGCATCTTTCCATTGAGTCTGAAATTAATTGACCATCTTTAAATTCATCTACAAGATAACTAAGCATGTCAAATTAAAAAGCAGGAAGATGATGTCTCATCTCATGAAAACCTTAGCATCTTTTGCATATCAAAAATGACTTTTTCTTCATCAACTCTCAAGATTAGTTGTTTGATAGATGATTGCTCTACTGTAGCAAGAAATGGCTTACCCAAAATTATTGGTTCATCAGGACATTCTTTCATTTCAAACACTATGAAATCTACAGGGAAAACAAATTTATCTACTCTTACAAGTACATTTTCGATTATTCCCTTAGCTTTCTTAGTACTTTGATCTGCAAACTAAAGAGAAATACTTGTGTCTTTCATTTCACCAAGATCTAACAACAATAAAAACTCTTATGAATATAGTTGACAATAGTACGATATAGTGATGGAAGTGCTGACAATGATAAAAACTTGTATAATACTTCTATTGAACGTCAATACTTGTAACAATAATAGTTATAGTATTTAGTTGATACTGATAACAGTAACTAAAAAAAGATATAAATAGTAATAATAAGTGCTCAAATTAGTAACAAAATATCTAATCTGAAGTAGATGTATGCCAATCCCTGACAACGGCGCCAAAAATTTGATGAGCTTCTGGCGTTTAGAAAATTAAAGCTCGTACTCTGTCAAATTATAATATAGTTTATGATATCGTCCCACAGAGATTGGAAGATCTATGCTACAAATTTATGGTATTTTAGCTACTATCTTAGAGAATCAAGATGGAAGGAGAGTAGGATCCTTATCAAAAAACAAAAAGGAAGGAGAGTAGGATCTTAGAATTATAAATTTACTTAAACAATATCAAACAACTTCCGGAAGATTTATATTTAAAAAGAGTTGGGAATCATTGAATTCACTTGATAATGTTATTATAGAACTATTTTAATTTCACATATATTTTGCCGAAGAATAATTTCTTATTGCGGATACAATTATATTTACTCACTCTAAAATAATCAATTAATACCACTCCTGTGAGGATATATGTATTAATTAATTGTTATCTAGTGACGGTAAAAACTGAAATAATGTTATTGCCTGAATTGTACTAAAATTAATGAAAATCTCTTGAGATTATTTTCACCGAATAATTAATCTTAATTGAGTCAATCCTTTCTTGAGAATTAGAATTGAAAGAAATAAGATAAAGATTTTTGAATCAGTCGCCTTGCTTGAGTCAATTCCTCCTTGAGGATTAGATTTGAAAGAAGCAAGATTGAACATTCGGAATAATAAATAGTTACAAATTACTATCACTCTATTTTATTAAATAACTATATAATGTATCAATTTTGCTTTGTGAGAGTTTCAAAATTTATACAAGAATAATTAAGAAATAAAATAGATGAATGTGACAATAATAACTAGAATCTATCATTCTAGTACATAATAGATATGAAATAGAAATTTTCATGACAAGCACGTATGAAACTGAAATTGAAATTATAATAATATATCAAGTTTCATCAATTATCCCAACAAAAAGAAATTACTCCGTTAAGAAGTATTTAATTTTAACAAAGACAAGAAAGAAGAACTCTTGAAAGAGTATTATTTTTACTTGCAAAATAAAAGACTAGAAGAAAACTTAAGTGAAAGAGAGTGAGAGACCAAGATAACAATGTCTACTCCTTAATACTTGATGTTTTCTCTTAAGCCATGCTAGCGTATTTATGAGATTGTAAGTGTAGATGGATCTTGAGTTAAAGCCTAGATGAATCCATGGCTTCATTTCTTTTCTTTTTTGATTCTTTGTCATGTCCCACAGATGCATCGGGCCTTTTCTTCCCTTTTCTTCTTTCCATTATTTTTTTCTCTGAAGTTCCATATTTTGTCTTCGTCTATGGTAATTCTTCTTCCTGCAATATTTGTTAGTAAATATGAGTTTTGAGCATAATATTTATTTATTTTATGAAAAAATATATTATTAGCTATAAAAAATATATGAATAATTTTTATGCATCATCACTGTATCCTCACCCTGAAAAAACTAAAAAGAAAAAGAGGAGATAAGAGAACTAGCATGGAAGATGAGGGAGATGGGTAGTTGTTTGGCATTCAAGCTTTATGATATTCATTACTGAATATTGATGTTTTAGCTATATATAAGTATGTCTGTTTCTCATTCCTATTTTGCCCCATCTATGGGCAGAAAACCAATCTGATCTGATTATCGTAGCAATAGCTTTTTTCATGTCAAATTTGATTGCTGTGGCTTGAGGTTGGTGTTTTGCTTTTAGAGCATAAGAGGTATCATCTTTCTTTTATCTTTTAATATGGATGAGTTGCAGTTCTAAATGGTCTATTCATGCCCTTCGACTTACAGAGGTTTCGAAGATTTTATGGTTTCGGGAGTAGAATCAACTTACCAACAGCTATGCAGTGAGATCACTGTTGAATTTAATGATTGTTCAAAACAGGTTAGTATGCTGATGCATCATGCAGATACTAGTCTAGCTTCTGGTTTGTTTTGAGGGAGCGGGAGAGAGGATTAAGAGATAGAATTGTTATCCCAACTTTATCGATGGAATAGCAATTCACTCGCACCGTAATCCTGCCTATGAGAAAAACCTCCTTAATTTTTACCTGCTCATCTCCTTCCAGATAGGGATGAAGAGTCCATCTTTGACCCTTTCCCTCCCATTGACCCGCACCAAGCCCTCCGTTCACTTTTACTTGTCCACTATACTAAAAATACATTTTCACTTTTACTTGTCCACTATACTAAATCAAGAGAAAGACAATCTTTTTTTTCCTGTTTTACCCCGATCATTAAATACTCATTTTCAAAATTATTTCCCAAGACTTTTGAAATGCTATCATTATTAGGGGTTATATGGTAAAATGCATACTACAATTATTATTTCTTAAGGGGCGTGAAAAGTTCAAAGTGGACAAGTAAAAGTGAACGGAGGGAGTATAATAATTACACAGTGAAATTACAAGTGTTCAGAAGTAAGCAATCTCAGCTACCATCCTACACATGATGCATAGCCAAACATGAGATAAAGTTTATTCATCCCATCCACAAGCCCCTTAATACACTATTATGATCCCTTCACTATCATCACTCACTATACCCCAACTCTACCAGTGGCGTTTTAATCCTACATTCTGCTGTTCGCAACTGTGGTTTGGCTTGTAGCTCTAAACAATTGCAATTTCTAAGTATCTTCACCACGCCAGGTCCTTGAAATGGAGTCTCAGTTTCTAACTCCCCATTGCTTCCGGGAGGATCTGGCTCACCTTCTGCGATCTATTCAAAATCAAGAAAAGATCAAGCTGCAACTGGTAATTCTGTCCCTAAATTTGCAGTTAGTTACTATTAAATATATATATATATATATATATATATATATATATTAGCTGTGCATTAGTTTGTGTTCTGTGGATTTTTTGTTTCTGTGCATCAGTGGCTCTTCTTAATGTAGTCGAAACATACAACTTTTCTGTTTTACCTGCTTAATGCTCAAAGGGGTTACACGTCCTAATCTTGAATTGTTCCGACCGTGCTTGGCTTAACCCTCAATTTTCTTTATGTTTTTGTTGTTCAATTTGTTGCCTCTATTTGGATAGACTAGCTTGTTTAGGTCTTATGAGAAAGACTTGCCCATCTGAGTTTTGTTAGTCATAACATTATTGGACTTGTTAATAATCTATTCATGTAAAAAGGTGATGAATATCAGGAGCTTATGAGCACCTACAAAAATTGGAATTTGATTCTTGAGAGCAGCTGTTGAGTACATTTTTAAATCGTTGTTCGAGGATCTGTGTGAAACAAATTGCAGTAAGAGAGCTTACCTTTGCAATTGGATGATGGTAAGGCAAAGGCCTTAATGATTAAAATAGACTAAAGTTGGCAGGGAGATAGTGATAAATGGAATAAATATTACAATAAGGGGTTATTTATTGAACAGGTTCTGGCTCTTCTCGTTAATGGACAGAATATTTGAATATTCTTGGGGTTTTCTACACTCGTTATGCATACAGGTTTCAATAAACTCATGCTGACAAAAGAGTAAAGGTGAAACTTCATTGTTCTGTTTTTATCCTTTGTGTAATGTGTGCACTTCAGTATTTAGGTCATCTGAAAAGGTTCCATAATAGTGTGAAGGATTTCTTTTAAGATCCTTTTGTTGTATGATTTTGCTTGATGACTTCATTTATATTTTTATAAAAAATATCAGAGTACCCCATTCCATTCAAATCTCATTCGTGACATGACTCCCAATCTGTAAATGTTGTCCAGGCTAAGCTTCTATGCTGCAACTTCGACTTAATTTTATCAACTTCATTTATTGGCCTTATATCGTTTACCTTTCTTACGTAGCTGCCTATCATGATCCTGAGACATTACTCTACAATTCCCTCTATCCCAAAACTTGTATGGACATTTCTAATGTTCTTCATACTTAAACTCACATCAGAATTTTGCCCTCAACGAGAAAGTTTGGAAGTGAATCTTTGTGGATTATCTACTAAAGATGAGCTTGAGAGAAAGTAACTGTGATTTAGTTGTTTAGCTGTGTATATCTTAAGTTACATTCTCCATATAAGTTGGAGTTTGGAAAATAACATAAAACATTAGATGTGCTAGTTTCTTTGATCTTCGAAATAATTTCACACTGTTTAAGTGCTGTAATTGTAATCAAATAATGAATCAAACAAAAAGTGCTATATCTGTAATCATAGCTGTGGAATTATGCCACAAACTTGAATGAGAGCTTTATCTTCTTATAGGTGCTCTGCATCAACAAATTTCCATAAAATATATTCAGGATTTCACTGATATTTTGTTGGCAACGTCTTCATAATTTACGCTTCTAGTTTTGTTTGACTATTGAGGTTATGCATTAGGTATGACTTCCAAATCACCAATAAAGGAAAGAAATTACTTAATACTTAAGATTGCATTTTGAGAACATGGTGGCCTTAATACCCAAAATTTAAAATGCTAGATGATACGCACTATGCTGATGTAGCAGTTGCAGGGATCAGATTTGTTTATCAGTTTTTAGTAGCCTAGCTCTGACCAAACCGAAAAATATTTCACCAAGTTTTCCAGAAAAGGATGTTAGAAATATGCAGCCAAAACTAACGGCAGCTTCAACTAATACACATAATAACGATGATAATTTGATGTGTTATTAAAGATTTAATGATGGTAACTATGAACTACTCTGTTTCATTTTATATGCGGTGTTTGACGGGATATGACTTAAGAAAGAAATACCGATTTGTAAACTCAATGTACAAGACATACAAAAAGTAGCATTAGTATCTAATGGCCTTAGACTTGTCCCTTCTGGTAAGACCATGCCATTAGGGAGAAAGATGGAAATGTAAAAATAAGTGTCTTCTAAACGTAGAAAGGTGTCAATCTCTTAGGAACGAACTAAAAAGGGATTAATGCTGTATAAAATGGAACAAAGTGAGTAATAATTTAACCTCTCCAGTATCCTTGCTCAAAATATCTTCCCATGATTAGCTTTTATTTTCCTATTTATCCTAGTTTCTATAATTATTCCAAATTTTCAATGTTCGTCGGATTGCTGACATGGATTTTGTCCGAGTATTTGAGATACCGGACAAAATTCCATTGCTTTCATATGATTTTGCTTGATGTTTTCTCACAATTTGTCTGGTAGACCGCCACAATACAAGTCCTGAAAAAAGCTGGCCGCCCCTCAGAGCGGCTGGTGAGTCATGAAAATTGTAGATACAGTAAGCCAACTGTACATGAATGTGTGCACATCCAGAAGATAACGGAAGCTTCAGGCACTGAAGAAGCAGAAGCTGATGCAGAATTTGATAATGCTCTCAAGGAGGCTATTCAAGGTGTTCAAGATGCAGTAACAACAATAAATGAACATTTGGAAGAAGTTAGGTATGAGATTGCAGCACTTGAAGACTAAAGATTAGTTGGTTGACTTTGCCTTTTATGTTTTTTCAAGGGCTCATTGCCATCAAAAGTCACCCCATAAGTTCCAGGCTGATCAAGGATTATCATATACATTGTTCGTCATGACAGTTTTATTTGTATAGGCGACGAACATTTTATTGTTGATGGTGGTCATGGAAAGTAGAAAACTATAAACAAGCTACACAATAGTTTATCTGATAACACCCTTTTGGAATCCTCCAATGAACTAAATTAGTTTGATATACAGTTAAGTTGTTCAGTGGAAAGTGGAAACTTCTAACAAGAAACCCTTCTACTTTTTGGGATGATCCAAGGACTGATGTATGTTTGCTTGTTTGGAATAGTCCACACAGTTGTTTTTCTTTGATTGTTTGGTAGTGTAGCTGCTTGTAATTAAAGCATAAGCATCTCTAGCGAGGTTGCATATTTGTGAACTTTCTTTATCTTGAAAAGATATAGATTCTTGTCCGTTAAGTTCTTCTAGCAACCAATTTATTCCGAAAGTTACGGGAAGAAAGTTAAATTTCCCTTTCTTTTGGTACCATTATGTACATGTAAGCTTAACAAGAAAATCTCATGGAGTTTCGGTCATTGAAATGAAAAGTTTTAACAATCTGAATTACACTAACTACTCCCTAAGTTATTAGTAATAGATGGTTGGATTTGACTGTTCTATTGTATCAGCAACGTAAATCGTTCACAACATCAGTAGAGTACGGAAATTTCAACAGAGTAGCTCATACTTCGTGGTCACTATACATATTTGTACTCGTCATAGTACACTTCAATTGTCTATTGTTTATTTTCTTCTTCTTGAGCCGAGAGTCTTTTGGAAATAGCATCTCTATCCAGGTAAGGTCTGCGTACACTTTACCCTCCCAAACCTCACTTGTGGGATTTTACTGGGTTGTTGTTTTTGTATATTACACTTCAAATTGTGACCTCTTGAGTCTCGAGCATTGGACTGTACCTCAGGGCTAAAGACATGATACTTTAACTTGCCAAGTGAGCAATTAGGCTAGAACAGTGCTAAAGTAATTGGGCCAAAGCCCAACTGGCAGTTTATACTTGGGTGTTTTACATAAATAAGACACTTGGGTGCCATTATTGATTTTTTGACCCTGCCATATGGACAAACTTCAAGATTAACAATTGTTGGCCCTCGCTTGGCCATGAGTAATACTTTTGACTTTTTACTTTAAAGATTTGCTCATGGGGCAAGCAGGAGTCAAACAATTAAGACCATCCATTTTCAAGGTCATAGGGTGTAATTTCTTGTTAATACTTCATAGTCATTGTGCTTCAAGTCCATAATACTGTAGGTGAAATTATAACCTTTTGAGTAGACTCCTATATAAATACTTTTATAACGGGGAAAGTGCACAAATAGCTGTTTTTAGGATCCATATTTAAAGATTAGCCAAAATTTACAAAATCTTAAAGTTTCAGAATCAACTTCAAATAGGCACTATCAACTTCAAATAGGCGCTGTTAAAGCTTGATTTTAGAGTCTAACTATAGACTCGAAGCTCTGAGTTTGAATGTAGTTCAAATTCAAACTTTAGGCTCAGCCGAGGCAAGAGCAAAGGTTGAAAAACAAGAGAGAAGAATTCAATCTCCCCCGCCAGAGCCTAACTAGAAATCTAAAGGTTTAAAGAAGCGGCAGCTACATCATGAAGGGTGGTGAAGTTTGCCAAAATTGGTTAAACATTAAATAGTTTTTAAAAAGGCACTCAAAGCGGCTATGTGGTGTCATTTCTACTTCAAAAAAAAAATCCCAAGTGAGCAAGTGCCAAGTTTAAGTCATTGGACCAGATAACATTTTTAAGTCCATAGTAAGAGATGCAGCACAAATGATAAGCTCATCTTAGTATATGCACATGAGTGATCATTTAACTTTGTGTTCATTATACAAAAGTCATTTTTCTTTCTTTTGTTACGTAAAAGTCATTCAGTTTTGTGTTCATTATCCAAAAGTTACTTTTCTTTCTTTTGTTACACAAAAATCATTTTACTATGCTCTAGTTATTATAATAATCACTTTGACCAGATTTTACAAACCTTTCACCTGAAAAGTCTATTATACCCTTAACATTATAAATCATCCAATTTATGTAATACCTTCTATATTATATGCTATATAATATACTTTTACCCAAGTATTTTACTTATAATTAAAATAACTTAATATTATTTTTATAATATATTCGTACATTTAATTTTCCACTTGTGGAATTTCACTAGGTGGTTGTTGTAGCATTCGTACATTTAATTTTTTTCTTAATATTAATTTTCAAGATATATAAGTAGCATTATTAAATTTGTCAGTAACATTACCGTGAACAAATCTCAAGTCCACGTTCTTAATCATGCTTAATGAAATATGTTTAATGAAAACTAAAAAATCAAAGCTCATTAATTTATCAGCCAAACCATACCCATTAATTTAATAAATAAAATACCCACATTTAGCAAAATGACACATCATATTAATACTTTCAAATAAATAATATTACAGATACAGCTTTAAAAAATTAATATTAAACACAAATATCTTTGAAACTTTTTTTAAAATTTTTATTAACTATAAAAAACTATCATTTGTTAAACAAATTTGTTTTTTTTTAAAAATAAATATTAAAAAATAAATATTTTTTATTTTTATATTTCAAATGTGTTCATGTTTGCATATGATTAAACAAATTGAGTGCCATAAAAAAAAATTAAATATATGGATATATTATGAAAATAATAAATAAAATAATTTAAAGTTATTTTAATTATAAGTAAAATACCTAGGTAAAAATATATTATATAGTATATAATATAGAATGTATTACATAAATGAGAGGATTTATAATGTCAAGGACATAATAGGCTTTTCAAGTTAAAGTATTATAAAATTTGGTCAAGAACTTTTGTGATAAATAGAGCAAAGTAAAATAATTTTTGTGTAACAAAAGAAAGAAAAGTGACTTTTGGGTAATGAACACAAAGTTGAATGAATTTTACGTAACAAAAAGAAGAAAAATGACTTTTACGTAATGAACACAAAGTTGAATGACCACCAATAAAATTTACTCCAGTATATAAAGTGGGCCTATATTTGCTTCAACTTCTTGTTCGAGGGGGCTCAAACACTTAATAGGCCTAAAGTCAAATTTTATTTGGAGGCCTTAAATTTAAAAAATAAAAAATCTTTTTTTTTTTCAAAAAATCTGTTCTTTTAATTTTTGAGATGCAAAGTAAATAATTTTGTTATTATCAATTTTTTTCTAATAATTCTTTTTTGAATGGTATATAGCGTACTCATTTAATCTTTCTTTAGAATTGTTGATCTTACCGAAGCACGGCCCAACATAAGAGACAACAACAACTTCTTTTTTTTTCTTTTCTCAGCATTATTTCTCTTCTTAGACTTTGCCTGCATAAGCACTAACGTAAAATAATATGATCTCATGTATTTATTCTATTCACTGAAGCATTATAAATTATAACACTTGCTACATCAAATTGAAAGAAAATTAAAGCTGTCAACAAAAAGTTACAAACAATCACCATCTCTGCATGTAAACATCAGATATGAAATATCTTATAAGTAAAGAATCGCATTCAATGAATCTTCTACCACTTCAAAGATTGTTAAGCATGGATTGCTAGTAATGGTTCCTCTGGCTATAGGAGTTGAATGTACACTTCCCTTGATAAGGAATATATCATATCAGAGACATTTTTCATATATTTCTTTATTTACTGAATCAGATACAGTGAATGTGATAGTCCTTTCTCCTTCACATGCACATCCTCTCAGCACAAACTCTGCTTGAACGAAATTTTTGCATTATTTGGGTATGTGTTAGATTTTGGTGCAATTTTAAAAAAGAAATTACCTTTACATAGTTCAAGACACGAACAGAGGGGCTCAACAGGATATTCCCAAGACAATTAAGCTAGCATTGTGAAAGTCTCCTCCTTCAGAACTTTTTATCACATACATATAATCAGCTGCCATCAAATGGAATCTAAGATTTCCTAACTAATATCCACATACTCAACGCACTGAGATCATATCAACAAAACAAAAGAATAGAGCTGATGAATCACCATATAATTAAAAAGAATTAGAATGTTGCAACTTTGTTGTGGGTTGACTGAGTAATTTCCCCTAAAATGAGTAAAATTCTAAGACTCATTCAAAGATATTGAGTTGTTGACATTAAATGTAATTTACCTGTAAATAACCGACTGTGGGGCCTAAGCCGTATGGACCTAGCTGCTACCTACAAGTGCAAGACAAAGACTGTGATCAAAACATATGTTTTCTTCATTCCATGTGGAGGATTTGAACGGTAACAATCTTCATCAACCCTTCTATGAGAAAAGAAAAACTTAAATTGGGAACAAAAGTTCGGCAAATACTAAGATAAAGGAAAAATGAAAAGGTAAGACATAAAGATGAATACACCTTCAGGGACAGCGTGCAAGGACTATGATGACAGACCTTTAGAGATAAAGTTGAAAATTGAAATAATCTGAGAAAGAAACTCTTTTTGCTATCATGAATTTCATTAGAATCCATTATACAACCTTTTTCCATGAATAGAAAGACAAAGGTAGGTAATGAATTGGTGATTCTAGTTAGCTTTACAAACTGCTATTGTTTCATGTTATCCATTTTGATCAATTCAAGTCCTAATTTTTATAGGATCATTTCCATGGTAAGTTGTGGAAAGTATTCCATATGTTGGTTTGTTTAACCTTCCCATTTGAAAACGCAACGATACCATTTAAGTTGTGTTTTTCTTGCAATTAAACAAAAAGTTTAGCCTTTACTTCTCTAAATTTAATTTGATGAACAATGATTGTAGTCTTGCAATATGCACCAAAAGATCAACAAAAGATGACATGAAACATCCTTCAGAATTATATATCACATAATATATATGTTGTTGTCCAGTAAATTCTTCAAACATCTTGTCTGCATCAAAGTTCTTTGTTCTATTTATTCAGGATAGTACCTTAGCATGACCAGTGTTGTAGTTGTATGTGAATGTATGCAGAAAATTTATGTAAAACTATTTGAACAAAGAGTCGCATCATGTACAGAATCAACCAAGAATAGAACGGAACATGTAAAAAAGAAGAGATGTATTCCAACTTTGCAGTTCTATGCCATTAGGTTACTAATTGATGACAATAGAGTGTTGCACTCTTGCAGCGAATATATCAATCAATAACCTGTAACCTGTTTGTTTCAGAGATAGATATTTTTGTTTTTTGGCATTTCAATATATTGCGCATAAAGAAAAATATAGCCATAAGCTTGAACCTAAATTCCAAAAACGTGAGTTTTAAAATCTAAACTCAAAAACTTAATTCCAGTATATGAAAGCAAAAATCCATACGAACTACTAACTGTTAAAGTTACAAACTCATCAACAAAGATAACATGAGAATAATGCAAATTCAAAAATATAGGCAAGGTTTTCCCAATGGAGATTTTATCGAGCACTTTATGGGCATCGCTAATCTTACAAGAGGATTTTAAAAGAGGTATGTACGAAAACATACAAAAACTTAGAGATTAGTGTATGTGTAAATCAATAAAATTATTATATGCACGTTAAAAATGCAACAATAACTTTCCAATGAACAGAGAAGTAGTCAATTAGCAATAACTCAGCGATTAAACAAAGGAAACTGAAGAAAAAATTACCCGGACTGATTCATCTTAAATCCACAATATCAGTGTAATACCGTCGAGATGAATATCATTCTCAAGATCTGAGAACAAAAAAAACGGTCTTGGAGATGGGAAAAAAGCGTAGGAGTTGAATGAGGAAGCAGGCGTAGACCCAGAGATGAGAAGCAGCCTAGCCTTGACTTGAGTTTCCATTTGAACCCTGTGACAAGATGTCACTTAGACACAAAAAACAAACGGGCTTTTATAAGTCAAGCGCGTGTATACGAGCACTGCTAACGTGTAATAGCCGAGGAATAAGTTTCTTCCATGTGAAATAATTGTCCACGTAAGATCTATGTGTACCGGGTAAATCCAAGTTAAACATATCAGGTTCAAGATTAAACTGCCCAACCTATATAATTACTTTTAATCTTTACAGCCCTCAGTAAAAAACAACTAACCTCACGCCCGTCTCCGTCTATCCTCTTTCCCTTCCAAAATCGATTGCTCCATTAGAGAGATTATGGAATCATCTACTAATTCTCATAAAAGATTGAAGCTAACAACCTGAAATTCGTCCAAATTTCACTCCCGTCTTCGCTTATCATCTGTAATTTTTTATCTGAAGAAATTGTGAAGTCGATTATTTTGGGTGGCCTTCAGCAAGAGTGTTGTCCTTTACTGGTTGTCTTGAGTTACTCTTTTATTGAGATTTTAGTTATTTATTAGGGTTTTGTGTTAATAATGGCGTTTTAGAATTGTAGATATAAAAATAGGTTTTTTCATTTCTTTTTTTTCGAATCTTGCTGACTGCACTCATGTGTTGCTTTTTTTTTTTT
>AWOL01S0005557.1:0-25555 GCA_000715115.1 Nicotiana otophora | reverse complement strand
CATGTGTTGTTTTTTTTTTTTTTTTGGTTCGCTTTAGGTTAAAATCATGTCAGTGGACGAATACATTGTTGTCCGCTTTCACCATAGTGAAATATTTACCGAATCTTCAGGTGCCAAATATGTCACTAATATAGAGATAAATCAGTTTTCTATTGACAAAGACCATTTTTCCCTGTTTGAACTTCAATATTACACAAGGGGGTTGGGTTATGTAACTGTTGGTTTTTTTTATGTCTTTAACCCTAATTCAAAAGAATTTGTCTTGGTGGAAAACGATGAACAACTATATAATATTGCTTGTTACTGTAAGGAGGGTATTTTAGACTTGTACATTTCACATGTTGTTGAGATAATTCCTGATAGTGTGGTCAGAAAGTAGCAATACAATAAATAATCTATTTAGGGCAACAGTAGAAGATGGTCCAGACAGTATAAATGGACCACAACCTGTTGAAGAGCCTCCACTTGAAGAGTTTGAGACTGTTATTGGTGGGGAAGGGGCTGCTGCTGGTGAGGAAGATTTTTTTGGTAATGTAGAAGAGGAAGTTGCTAGTGTAGAGAATCTGAATTGTGAAGAAGGGGCTGATAAAGAAGAAGTCGTTTCAGAGGTAGCTAGTAGTGAGTCAGATCTTGATGAACTTCCTGACGAGGATGATAGTGAAGTTGATGAAGAGGCTAGGACCTTAAGAAATGAGAGGAGAACCAAAAAGATGCTACCAGAAGGAAGAAACAACCTGAAACTGCTAAGTGTGCCTGCATGAGAAGTTGGAATTGATAGAGGTTTTGAAGATACAGGATTTAACAAAAAAGGGAAATATGTTAGAAGATTAGGAGGTGATGAGGAGTTCATTGACAGTTCTGATGCTGGCAGTAATGACACTGATGAAGAGGTAGAGGTGGATTTTTAGCCTGGTCTTGACCTTCCCAGTAGAAGAAAGAGCACAAAGGTTAGATATGACATTGACTGTGAAGTGGTAATTTTTGAGTTGGGCGTGATATTTAAGAATGTTGGAGAATTTAGGAAGGCAGTGGTTGATTATGCAATAGAGTATAAAGTTCAGTTAAAGCTTAACCCAAATGAGAAGGGTAGGGTAAGGGTGAAGTGTAAATCAAAAAAATACAAGTGGGAGTTGTATGCTTCAGTTGATAGAGATTCTGGTGACTTTGTGATTAAAAAAATATCATCCTGTTCATAAATGTCAACCAATGAACACCAACAAGATGTGTAATTCAAAATACATTGCCAACAAATTCAAGCAAGAACTTACTGCTGCTCCTTATATGAGAATCTAGGAAATTCAAGAACTAGTTAGAGAGAGGTTGGGATTGTATATTGGCAAAACAATAGCATATAGATCCAAACAGATTATTTTGGGAAAGTTTATGGGGGATTGGAAGCTGGAGTATGCCAGATTATGTGATTATGCTGATAATATTAAGGAAACCAATCCTGGCAGCTCCTATTTTGTGAAAATTGACAGAGAATCTGAGCCTGGTAAGAACCTATTTCATTACTTCTATGTCTGTTTTGATGCACTGAAGAAAGGTTGGTTAGAAGGATGTAAACATCATTGGTTTAGATGGTTGTTTCCAAAAGGAAAGTTGCAAGGGTGAATTACTGGTGGTTGTGGGAAGAAATGGGAACCAACAGATGTTTCCTATTGCTTGGGTTATTGTACACCATAAAACTAAACAGTTATGGAGTTGGTTCCTCAGTCACTTGATAGAATATTTGCAACTAGGTGAAGGTCATGGCTTAACAGTAATGTCAGATATGCAAAAGGTAAATAATTTATTTTTCTTTGTTAGTTGTTGGTACTCTATCTTCTAGTTTAATTTCTAATATTGTATATATTGTTTTGTAGGGGCTTTTGGTATCAGTTAAGGAGTTATTACCTATGGCATAATAAAGAATGTGTGCAAGGCACATATGGTCTAAGAAATAGAAGGGAGAAGAAAGGAGAAAACAATTATGGAGGGTTGCAAAAGCGAGCTATCTGTTTAAGTACAACAATGAAGTTGCAAACATGAGAAAACTTGGCTCTACTATAACGCAATATCAATTACACAAATTAGGATCCCTACCACCCCAAGTACAGCAGCAAGTCAGCAATGAACAAAAGTAGAGCAATAGTTCCCAACACTAACTACATTAACTAGCCTAAATTACAAATGATTTTCCCAGAAACTTGGCTCAGTCCATTTTAATGTTTCTCCATTTTTCGCTCGATCTCTTTCTTGATCAAATGCCTTCACTCTATTCAACAAACCTCATATAACTCTATTCGCTTGCTCAGGAAACTCGTCCTTAAACCATCTAAAATATTTACATCTCCCATTGTCCTTCAAAGAATAAAAAAAATCAACTGATATAAATTAATGACAAATAAAATCGTATAAAGAATTTTTGTGTGGAATACACTTACTTTGCCAATTTTGCATACAAAGTACCTTCTTCCTGGATTAGTAGCACTCCATGAAATTTTCAGTTCACACGGACGACCACATCGACACCAATCAACACTTTTGGTGTTTTGGGACATTATTCGAACATAAATTAAGAGAAGCAGCCGGAAAGGTTACGTCAAAAATTCGACTAAGGAGGATGGAGTTCTTTCAAATTGAAAAACAAAAGCTCCGATTTTCATTTCTCGATGAAGAATTTAGCTCAGTTGAAATGGAGAGAAATTAGGGCTTGAGAGAAGATAACAATGGAGAAAAGGGTTAAAATAAGGAAAATAACATGAGGTTTGATTTATTACCGTTTGAATAGTCCATGTCAGCTTTTTTTATAGCCCTCATGCGCTAAACATCTGTGATTCCCACGCAAGGTGGCCCGTGTGTTTTTCGTGTCTAAGTGACACAGTAATAACCTTGTTATAGGATTCAAACGAAAGAGACTCAAGATTAAGTATTATAATAAAAAAGGAGGACAAGTTTAATGGTCTGCCGATGTATTCTGCCATTAACTTTTGAAGAACACGTGTTCTGAGAAGCAATACACGTGGTTTAATGACCAAAGAGAGAGGCCCACGTTAATGGTACAATCCACATTACTATTTGTACAACTATATAATGCAATGTTCAATTCGTACACCCTTGTTCATTTATATATAGTAGTAATATAAGCATTTGAAAAAAAAATTAAGTCTTTTTATTTATTTTAATATGTCAATTAAAAAATTTCTTTTTGTTGAGGTAATATTATAGGAACTGTTAATATTATTTTATAAAAAATATAAGCATTTGAAAAAAATTTAAATCTTTTTATTTGATTGAATATGTCGATTAAAGTATTATTTTCTACTTATACTATTTTTCTTAATATTTTTTAATTTAAAAAATAAGTCTAAACCATCAATATTGGAATTACTATTATATCTTAAGGAATATTCAAAGTTAATGCAGTAATTTTTGATATCAAATTTTTACCACTAAACTTTTGAACAGTTGAACTTTTAAATTCTTGGAGAAAGAAAGTAAGAAAGAGATAAGTATATAATCTTATGAGAGAGAGATTGTGACTTGAATAAATAAGGAAGAGAGTGTAAAAATTTAAAACAATTCATACAAAATTATCTTTTCTTTTCTGTGAATAACATTACTTTTCTACTAAAAATACTCAATAAAAGCAAGTGCCTTACTTGTTTCACCGGTGCTGTTGTTGTTACAAATTTACTACCACTCTCCTCCTTCCAAAAATCTCTAACAATGGCGCTTCACATTCTAACATTCACCGCCGCAGCAATTCCATTTCCCTCCAAAATATTTAATCATTCAATCCAACCCAAAATCCCTCTTCAGCTTCACTTCTCAACGAGGCATGCACTTGTCAGTTCAACACAGCCTCAGAAATATGTCTATCCTGACCCAATCCCTGAATTTGCTGTTGCTGTAACTTATTCTTGCATCATTCACTCTTTATATAACTTAAAATTTAACCCTTTAACTAGAAAAATAATACTACTCATTACTGTAATACAATTCGCGGTTTGTTTGTGGGATAGTTTATTGAAGGAAAATTTGTTTGAAAGATATGAGCCCCAATAGAGTAGTAATTAGTTTGAAATTTAATACTTAGTAGTTTTTTTTGATGGGTTTAAGTTATGCATCAGTATAGTTTCACCTATTACAGAAGATTGCTTTCCATTTTATAGAGAATTACTTCCAGTTACCTTTTAATAAATGACTTGATGGAATAAATGTTTACGTGCACAGAACTTAATTATATATAGTTTTTATTTGTTAATATTGATTGACATCTTTAATTGGGATCCCCTATGTGCCTTTAAACGATAGCATATTCATTAACGCACCTAACTAGTTTGGAATTGAGTTTTAATTTGTCACTATTTAATGTTGATTGATTTATTTAGCTGCGAAATGTAGGAGACACAGAAGTTCAAGGCTGAGCTATTGAAGAAACTGTCCAAAGAAAAGGAGACATTTGGGGACGAGCTTGATGACGTTGTTAGTGTTTGTGCCGAGGTAAGGCTTTCTAGTGGCACTTCTCAGTGTTAGGAAGAATTTCTTTTTCTATATGGTGGTAATAGAATGAGATTTGGTTAAAGTTTAGGAATTGGACATCTCGTGATATGTAGCTTGGTTTATTTTTGATACTTCTCGTATGTTAGGTCTAATTCATGTTACTTTGGCTGGACTATTTCTAATTGAATACTTATAATACATGTGTGGTGTTCAGTCGGGCCTTTGATTAATTAACATCTCTTTTTGATTGATCTCCTCATTTCTGTAATTTTTTTTTTATGAAAATGTTTTCTGGCTCGCTTTTAATGCGCGTATAATGGTAAAAGATTATATTCTTGTGCTTGGTAAGTGAGAAGGCATGTATGACTTTCTTGAATATGTAAAGATGGATTCCTGTCCTTGCTTTATGTTCCAACATTTGGATTACCATACTAATTGATGAAGAGATCGCAATGTTGCAGCATAGAACTGTTCTATTCACTAATGTGTAAATTCTTAGTTTATTAAATGTCACAACTGAATTTCATAGTGTTGCTCTAGTGGATTTTCATTTAATTCTGGTTTTAGGCTTTCTACTGAATCATGGTTGCTTATGTTCCAAGATATCTGCTTCGTTCCTCTAGTTGTTGATAGTTTCATGTTTCTTCCCTTAGTACAGGATGAAGAAAAGAGCATAACAAACTGATGGACAAGGAACATGAAATCGTCTAATTGCATTAAAAATTGCCTAAACTTAAAAGTCATTAAAATAAAATGCAATAAACTGGAGGTGATTGCTTGGAAGATCTATCCGTAGTTTTACTATAATTGTTGACAGATATCGGAGCTTATAGCATAGGAAGGAACAATTTTATCAGTTTTGGTTCACATATTAGAAAATAACTGTAGTGTTGAGAGTTCGTCTTTTGCAGTTATAGTCTTTAGAGGATCATGAAGCTCTCTTCCAATTGATCCTGCAACAGTGAGGTTCATAGCTGTTTTCGTGGATCTTTTGAAGATTAAAAACCAGAATTTGTGTACCTCTAGCATATAGTCCTCGTTTCATAAAAGTTTGGGTTCCATTGATGCTATGGCCTATATGGAAAGCTTAAGAGTAATTACCACAGATATAGTATTAGCTGGCTGATTCTGAAAACTTCTCTAGTGGTCCATAAGGATAGATTTTAATCAACATTGAAACAATTCTCCGGCAGTAAATAAATCATTCCATCTAACTTAAAAACCTCACGGATACGTTACAAGAACATACGGAGTAAGCAGTTGTAGCATTTTCCTTTCCCAAATATTAATCTCAGGAATTTGTAAACTCTTTTGCTACCATATATGATTAGGTGTAACTGACTTAGTTTGGATTTTCTTTTGCCTCTTACTTTTCTTTGTTTGAAGTTTGAACCCATAGAATTTCAAAACTCCGATGTTTCAATTAATGAAGATGGGACTTATAAAAGAAATAGTGCCAATTGGGTAATTGACATTAGAAGGAAAGAAAATTCAATATTCTCAACATAATTTGAGCTTTTTTTCTAATAGTTTGTCTTTGGTAGCAATAAATTGACATGCTGACAATCTCTGTCTCAGTATTGAATGTTCTACTTAAATGTGCTGACTTTGATTGGATCTGGAGAAGAGTTTCTTGAAATAGCCTGCTCTTTTTCATTTTAATATTCTGCCCTTGATCTGTGAAAATTGTGTAAATTTGAAAGCTGGTTGTTTTTACTTTCTATAGTTGAAGCTATAGTCCTCTTGAGCAAATAATATTTGGGGGAGTTAACTGCTTTTAGTTAGATTGAGTGAATCCATTCCTTTGTCTGAAATTTCCAGAAAATTTCAGACTATCATAAATATTTGCTTGTCATCTTCGGAACTTCAGAAGGGGAGCCTTGGCGTAACTTGTAAAGTTGCTGCCGTGTGACCATGAGGTCACGGGTTCGAGCCGTGGAAATAACCTCTTGTAGAAATACAGGGTAAGGTTGTGTACAATAGACCCTTGTGGTCCGATCCTTCTCCGGATCCCGCATAGCGAAAGCTTAGTTCATCGGGCTGCTCTTATATTTTTTTTATCTTCCAACTTCAGTTTAACAACTTGGAATGAATAACCACATAAAACACTACCACACCCATTATGTTCTTTTCTAGTGAAATAATTGTACTAACTGACATACTTAGCTAGCACACAATTGTTGATCCAAAGGTCATTTAGTGTACTACAGATTGGAGTATGTTCAATTTAAAATCATGTTCATTTCTACTGACAATCTGACTTGTTTCTGACCTGGAAATAGTACAATGATTGATATTTGAAAGAAATATCTGGTACTTGTTACTATAGTAATACAGCAGCCCTGGCTGGACAGTTTATATCAAGCTGTACTTGACCTTTTGTGCCACCAACACTGGCATTTTCTAGAATAAACATTTATTATATGATGCTTTTTACTTTCATGAGTATTAAAAGATTATACAGTTGGTTTGCTATTCTTTAGCTTTAAAGTACCTTCTTATGTATTAATCAGATTTTTAATGAATTCTTGCACAAAGAATATGGAGGACCCGGGACACTACTGGTGGAGCCTTTTACTGATATGATGGTAGCTCTCAAGGAGAGGAAACTTCCAGGAGCGGCATTTGCTGCGCGAGCATCATTATTGTTGGCTCAAAATTATGTTGATCAGGATTGGAAAACTTGGAACTCAAAACAACTAAGACAATGAAAACGGTCATTTTTCCTGCATACGTCGGTCAATAATCATGGCTAATCTTTAGAGTTGCTGTGCTAGTAAAAGATAGCAGGTATCTAGTATCTGGTGGAATAGTCGAGGGGTAAGAAATTTGAACCGAACACCATCGATATAAAATTACAAAAAAAAAAAAAAAGAAGAAGAGGGAAAATAGTCATGGCTAATCTTGAATCTAGCTTCTGCTCAAGAAAAGAACAATGCTAGAATTCTGGGGAATATGTATTTCCATTATAGGATGTTCTTTCTATCAAGTGGAGTTAGTTTCCATTCTATTCTATACAAAAGCATTATTGCTCAACATCCCTCATGAACTAGAGTTGTGAATGACAATGACAACTTCTGTGAGTTCCTTGTTGCCTATCTTTTACAAGTCTCATTGCCGGTGATCGGATTGCTACTGGACTCAGAAATACTTTGTAAAGTCGGACGCCATGATTTGGACCTTGCAGCAGTAGCTAAGTTTGTCATTCCAGGCCTTTGCCTTTGTCCTTCATGTCTCATAGCCTGCAAATGATCAATTTTATGTAATTAGTTAACCTGAATATCATTATATATTAGTCTCTTTCATGTTTGCAACTCTGCTATTGGTTATTGATTCTTGGAATATTTCTTTTTCGTTTAGTTTTTGATCCCATCCTTATAGAGCATTATCTTGAACAAAAGGCATATAAAGTTTGTATAGTGTTTAATTGGCCATGCATTTAAGAACTTCCTCTTTTCCTGTCTACCCTTTTCTAACTAGTTGATGAGACTAGCTTAAATAGAACAGAACAGATATAGAGGATTCATATAAAGGCATAGTTGTAGTAGTAGTACTCTTTTCCTTTCTGTGACTTGTTCTGTTTCTAGGTGGATAGTAGTAAATTTTAAGAAAGAACAAGACAAAAATAAAATCTACAAGTGATTGGTTCAAAATAATTACTCCTACCTTGTTCTTATCTGATTCAGATTTTCCAGCTTCAAGTTCACAACTTGACCTCTGATTTTCTTGCAACTCTGGTTGGTTCTTCTTCATCTTTGCATGTTTCTTTGCTCTCAATACCTTCATCACCTCTGTAAAACCATGAAACGCCACAAACTTTTATTAACATCAAGAAAAGATCTAAATAACAAAAGAGTAAAAGTTGTGAACTTGAACAAAGAAGTAGATACATACATACCTTGAGTTGTGACAAGTCTATAAGCTCTACCAAGAACTAAAGTATCCGTTGGCCGGAGAAGCTTAACACGGGTGAAACGAACAGTTTTAACGTCGGAATTGTCATCAGAGGAAGAGATAGGAAGAGGAATAATGAGAGAAACATAATGACCAGGGTTCATTTTCATAACCTCACTAGCAGTCATAGGCCAATACATCCTATCTATTTTTCCATTAGGATGTTGTATTACTAGTGCAGCTGCATCTACAGCCTGACAATTCCCCATTTTTGTTTTCTTTTTTTTTTTCTAATACAATGATCTTTCTTTGACTCCTCCTCCTCAGAAGAAGAAGAAGATGAGAGAAAAGAAGAAGGGATAAGAAGGGAAGGAGGAAGGAAAGAAGGATATGAAATAGACAAGAGCCTCTTTCCAAGCAGTAGTATTCTAGTACCCAACCCCCTCTTTGTGTATGGTAAAATAGGTCTCACTCAAGCTAGCACAGCAGTCCCCTCTCTCCATCTATTCCTAACTAATTTATATAGTTATATATACAACAAACAACTACAACAACCCAGTATAATTCTATTAGTGGGGTCTGAAAAGAGTAGTGTGTACGCAGACCTTACCCCTACCATGGGTAGAGAGGCTGTTTCCGATAGACCCTCGGTTCCCCCCCTCCAAAAACTTTTCACCCTACTCTTGGGGTGATTCGAATTCACAAACTCTTGATTGGCATATATATATATCTATATATGCCACCTAAAAAGATAATTTTAAAAAGTTTTAAGCTATATGCATGGATAGTGACGAAGCAAATGGTCTTTTTCATGTTACTAAATCATGATTGCTATAAGCTATTAATTGTTATTGCTTTTAAGTGATCTTAATTACCACTAACAAGTGTTTGAGATGGACGTGATTCCTTTCGCGTAGCTAGAGATCTCATGTTCAAGTCTCGAGAATAGAAACCTCCTATTTAATTAGCTATAGAGAAGGCCAATCCGATTAGTTGGGACAGTATGTTTTAGAAACTGAATTGTTAAACTAAAAGGAAAAAAGTAACCTTCATTTATCAATTAACTGTGCCTTAATTTTAAACGAGTTAGGACTAGTTATATTATTCCTCTTTGTATTTTGAAGATTCATCAGATTATTTTTACATTGGTGGTCAACCTACATAACCATCCTCCTTTATATGAGTTTCATAATCATTTCTGCTTAAAATTCATAGGGGCAGAGTTGATATTTTAATTAACTCAATCGTTTCTTTACATTATCTATGCCAAATATAATTACTATACTTTCTTTTATTTACGTGTCACATTAATTTTAAGCACGGGTATTTTATACATCTTCGAAATCCTCGTAATCCATGTGAAACTTTTGCTAGGTAATCTTTTTATGAATTATAGAAACTCAAATTGCATTATATTAAACCTCAAAGGAAAAAATAAATAATACTACAATGGTAAGATTAAGAAAACGAATCAAATTGACGTCATCAACAGTAGCTGCCGGCAGAGTCCTAGAATACAGGTAAGGTTGCCACGTGGTTCAACGGCGAGGGGCCAGGGATCTTGGACGGCCATGCTCGGCGGTGTCGACGGGGTCAAGATTTGAATTTCTTTTAAGAAGGGACAAATTTTCCATCATCAACCAAAAATTAAAAACAAATAAATAAATAGATAGTAACATGAATAATAATGATATTTATGGGTCAATGCCTAGATAGCAATGAAAAATAATTGAGAAAAACAAATCAAGGCGTGTATCTGAGATTCTATTGTCGCCCCATCTAACTTCTACTACTACTTACCCCTATTCCCTTTGGACTACCTAAACTCCTTTGGTTACATTCCCAAACAATTGATCTTTTTATTCTTGGAATATTTTTTTTATGTTTCCAACTTGATTTTCATTATTTGCATTGGATTCAGATTAATCTGGATTTGTATTTGTTTACCCGGAAAAAACTGATATAGTTGAATTTATACGTAATTCTAAACATACGTGGTATAACTTGGTATAAATCGGAAAAATAAGTAGAAATATATCGAATATTGACTGTAAAAAAGGAATGAAATACAAACCAAATTGAGTAGAGAATGATTTATGAGCAAACAGGATGAATCAATGTCCAAAGCCCAAAAAGGACAATCTCTACTATACTTATGTGTAAATATCAATAATCTTTGAACTCTGAGAGTGTATTGATGTCTCAATATTCAATGTGTTCTTTACAGAAATGATAGCCACTCTTCATATAGTGGAGGGACTTCATATAGTGGAGGGATCATACTTTGGATATAATTAAAAATACACAGTGGAGATCCCATGATAGATTAGTTAATTAGCTTTTTCTTGATTTCTGCCGAGATTCTCTCCCTTAGTGCGGCTATAACGGCTTTGTTGTCCCTTGACTCGAGCTCGATCGGTCTCTAGGTCTCGAGCTCGATATTGACTCGAGCTATGGTTTTTGAGCTCGACTTTGACTTGGTCTCGGTATTTGATCGGTCTCTGTGTCTCGACCTCTGTCTGGGCTCGATATCGATCTCGGCTGTTCCCGACCTTGGTCGGTTTCCAGGGCTAAAACTCAGCAGCCCGACTTCACATCATAGCTTGATATTATAATAACGAACCTCGGTCCATCATGCCTCAAACTCGATTAGTCACACGAGGGCAAACTCAGTTTTGACCGTATACAGATAGTCCCCTCGTTTCTCGGAAAGAATGTGGCGAGAAACGATATGATTTTTCAACCTCTGACTAGATACACACTGACGTCTGCATTAAGCCCGATTGTGACGTATGTGACAAATGTCCCGTCGGTTCAGTTACCAAGGCATTAAATGTGCGTCAGTCGATGGTCGGCCACTGTCAATTTTAAACCGTCATTGTGTAACTTATAAATAGCCCCCTTCCTTCATCATTTTAAACTTTTACTTTCAAATCTTCTCATTCTAGCCTTCACAGTTCTTCGTCTTCTCCAAAATGATCTATTTCCAGGTTCTGAAAATTTCTTCGTTTGTTCTTCACCAAACACCAAAATATTTCAATTTCCCATCTTCTTTGTTCTTTGAAAATTTAAATGGCCAAGATATCTAAAACCGTTCCTCAGAAAGAAGCTGCTTCCTCATCTCGGCCGGCCGGTGAGAAACCAGTGGTGGAGCCACACCTTGAAGAACTCGTTCCCGGGGGATGTGTTATTGATTCTGATTTTAAAGTTGATAAACCCTCTTCGGTTGCCGGTCGATGCGAGCCGGTATCGAGATATATATATGCTCGATACCAGTAAGTCTCCTTGACGCGGTGAAGAAAGATTGTAATTTGGTAGACAAAGAGGTTGTGATACTAACACCGGAGGAATCGACCACTACCCACGTGGAAGGGTATCTGAGTATTTACACTTACCCTTTCACGCTGGGTCCCCTCGATCCAGTCATCATCGACTTTTTCAAGAAATACCAGGTGACCCTCGGCCAAATTCATCCTTCTTTCTGGAGGATCATGATCTTGATCCGTTTCTTTGTGAGCAAAATCGATGGGCTTTCCTTCACCCTCGATCACCTCGTAAGATTATACAGCCCTCGACTTTACCGAGGTGGGCTGATAAAGCTTCAATGTCGTGCCACTAAGGTGTTCTCCTCGAGTATAGATGAAGACAAGGATCGGGGTTGGATGAGCCGATTTGTTAGAGTAAAGACCTCGGACCTGATCCCGGCTGAGAGCATGCCGTTTCTTGAGAAATGGAACATGAAACGTGAGTATGATCCCGTTTTAAATTTCTGTTTGTTGTTTTACCTCTTCATCCTTTCTTATTAGTATCTTTCTTGATGCAGACGTTGCTTGGATGTCGGGTACAATTCCCTACCTCGAGAACTGGGTCAAAAACCTAGTCCCGACGTCATCATTTGCCGAGCGCTCATGGTGCAATTTGTCAAAGGGTCGATGGGAAGCTCGTACCCATAGTAAGCTTTCATCTTGGCTCACCGATTTACTCTAGTATTTTTTCAGGCATAATTTTTTCTCACTTTTATTTCTTTGTAGGTCTCGGAAAAGATGCGGTTATGAGACCCCCATCAGTTGCTGGAAAACTTCTACCGCCTATCTCAAAATTGGAGAAGGTGGTTAAGAGAAAAAGGGCCTCGGACTCTGAGGGTCAAAAACCCAAAAAGAGAGTGGCTCGAAAACCCAAGGTGAACATAATCCCTTTGACTATGGAGTCGGTCCTGAGTCTAAGGGATGAAGAAGAAGAATAAGAAAGTGATTCCGGGTTGTTGGCTCGTGCCCGGGCTAGCACCGATACTTAGAATACTTTGGTATCGGTAGGAGTTGATACTGCTCCGACCATGCTTGATGAGGTCGAGGAGGGGACTTTGACCCAAGTTCTCGAGCCTTTGGAGACCGAGGATCTTTTACCTCGGGGTAAAGAGACCTCCAAAGAGGCGGCGAATGCCGGTGCGCAAACTAAGCTCGGGGCTCCCGAAGACAGAGGCGGTGCCCCAAAAAACCTACTCGGGGCGATAGAGATCGGGGATTCCCCCTCTTTCCCTTCTTTCTCCCAATCGATGATATGTGACGCTCAAGATGTGGGAACTTGTCACGGGGAAAGATCCCATGGAGGGGAGGATCCTTTCCATGGTTATTTTATCGGTGTAGAAGACATCACCGGTCCGAGTGACTTGGAGGCTCCGAAAAAGAGCTCGAGCGAGGTGGGAGTGCCTTGCCTTTTTAATGAAGCCCTGAACCGAGTAAGTTCATATTTTCTTTGCTAATTTTCATACATGTGTTTTGCTTTCCTTGCATAATCCCTTCTTATTTTCGTATGCTTCTATGCTTCATCACGAGGCATTTCTTCAATTTCGAGGTTCGGGGGCTTATCGAGGAGAGAGATGCCTTAAAGCTTCTCGGTGGGTGGAGAGAAGGAGAAGTAAAACGACTTCAGGCCGAGCTGGAAGTATCTCGGAAAGAACAAACTAGGCAGGCCGAACAGGTACAAAGAATCTTTGGTTTTAATGATATTACCTCGGAATTGATGTCTAATAACTCGGTTCTGCAGGTTGAGAAAAAGTTTGAAGTGATTAGGCAACTTCGTGCTGAAGTGGATGTAGTGAAATCGGAGGCCGACGAGTGGAAGAAGATCATGGACCGCCTCGCCTCAGATAAAGAGACTGCCCGAACACAACTGGCTTCGGCTGAGGTCTAACTCCGAAGCTTAAAAGAGAAAACCTTGGTGCAGGCCAAGAATATCGAGGAGTTCCAATATCGGTTGGGCTCAGTGACTTCTGATCGAGAGAGACTAGCCTTAGAACTGGCAGCGGCCAAATCGGAGGCCGAAATAGCCATGGCTAATGCTGATGTAATGGTGGCTGTTTATCGGTCCGATGCTAAAGCTGTTCAGGTTCGAGCAAAAGAGGTTGCCGAGGCTGCTCAAGCTCGAACAAATTGGGTTGCCGAGCAAGCTAAATGCCAATCTCGGAGGGAGACTCTAGAGGAGATCCATGCTCGTGGCTTCGATCTTACAGTCAAGATCGAGAATACAAAAGGGCTCGAAGCCGAAGCCAGAGTTTGGCCTTTTCCGATGATGATGATACCGGTAGTATGAGCGGTTCTGAGAGTGAAGGAGGACTCGAGGGTAAAGATGATGCTCCTGGAGAGGACTAAGTCCTTTTAGTATTTTTCTTCTTTCTTTTAAGACCGTTTTGGTGTTTTGTAGAAAAACTTGATCGGGCCAGGGTGCCCTTGTAAATGATTTCTATTATATATAAAACTTTCTTTCTTTTATGGCCTCTGAATCTTTTGCCTTTCTTGTTAATTTATACAAAGGCTAAAAAGTGCCTTAGCACGGGATAATTACTTGAAGGTCCGAGTGAATGTTCGAACTCGACCTTTTCTTATAGGTAGTCCCCAAGTGAATATTCGAACTCGAACTGAGATAGCTTTTAGACTTGACGAATAGAGTTTAAGTGAAATGATTTGCTTGAACTCGAATTAAGGTAGCCCTTAGGCTTTTCAGTCGAGTGAGTGTTTGCTCGAACACAAATTAATGTAGCCCTTAGGCTTTTCAGTCGAGTGAGTGTTTGCACAAACTCGAATTAAGGTAGCCCTTAGGCTTTATGGTCGAGTGAGTATTTTCTCGAACTCGAATTAAGGTAGCCCTTAGTCTTTTATGGTCGAGTGAGTGTTTGCTCGAACTCGAATTAATGTAGCCCTTAGGCTTTTCAGTCGAGTGAGTGTTTGCTCGAACTCGAATTAAGGTAGCCCTTAGGCTTTATGGTCGAGTGAGTGTTTTCTCGAGCTCGAATTAAGGTAGCCCTTAGGCTTTTCAGTCGAGTGAGTGTTTTCTCGAACTTGAATTAATGTAGCCCTTAGGCTTTATGTTCGAGTGAATGTTTGCTCGAACTCGAATTAATATAGCTCTTAGGCTTTTTAGCCGAGTGAGTGTTTGCTCGAACTCGAATTAATGTAGCCTTTAGGCTTTTCAGTCGAGTGAGTGTTTGCTCGAACTCGAATTAAGGTAGCCCTTAGGCTTTATGGTCGAGTGAATATTTGCTCGAACTCGAATTAAGGTAGCCCTTAGGCTTTATGGTCGAGTGAATATTTGCTCGAACTCGAATTAAGGTAGCCCTTAGGCTTTATGGTCGAGTGAATATTTGCTCGAACTCGAATTAATGTAGCCTTTAGGCTTTTCAGTCGAGTGAGTGTTTACTCGAACTCGAATTAATGTAGCCCTTAGGCTTTATGGTCGAGTGAATATTTGCTCGAACTCGAATTAATGTAGCCCTTAGGCTTTATGGTCGAGTAAGTGTTTTCTCGAACTCGAATTAATGTAGCCCTTAGGCTTTATGGTCGAGTAAGTGTTTTCTCGAACTCGAATTAGGGTAACCCTTAGGCTTTAAGGTCGAGTGAGAATGATTTCTCGAACTCGAGTTAAGGTAGCCTTTAGGCTTTACGGTCGAGTGAGAATGATTTCTTGGACTCGAGTTAAGGTAGCCTTTAGGCTTTTCAGTCTAGTGAGTATTTGCTAGAACTCGAATTAAGGTAGCCCTTAGGATTTATAGTCGAGTGAGTGTTTTCTCAAACTCGAATCAAGGTAGCACTTAGGCTTTACGGTCGATTGAGAATGATTTCTCGAACTCGAGTTAAGGTAGCCCTCAGGCTTTACGGTCAAGTGAGAATGATTTCTCGAACTTGAGTTAAGGTGGCCCTTAGGCTTTTCAGTCGAGTGAGTGTTTGCTCGAACTCGAATCAAGGTAGCCCTTAGGCTTTATGGTCGAGTGAGTGTTTTCTCGAACTTGAATCAAGGTAGCCCTTAGGCTTTATTCGTAGTCCCGATTTGAGGTTATGGTTCGAACTCCGGTCATGGTCGGCCCTTAAGCCTGTTTTCATAATTGACCGAGAATATGAAGCAGAAGAACTTTTCTGAGATATGAGGTGTCGGTAAAGAAGAAATTCCTCTTTATAAGTCATTATACATGTGTTCATGTTTTGTGCCAGGGCTTAAGCAAACTACGCGGGCATGGTTCGTTTGACCATTTGGCCCTTACAATTATTTTCTATTGAGACCCTGTTGGCATGAAGTAACTTTCTTGCATTGAGCTTGATATATTCGAGGGCAATGCCCCATAGTATTCGAGGTTGATTGTAAAGAGGCTTCGAATACTGTTGAATTGTTCTAAGTTAGCACGATCAATGGTTGCCTCATTAAAAACCTTGTCGAAAAACCCATTTGGGACAAAACCGGTCTAAGGGAAAAAGAGTGCAACGCATGCTTTCAGACCTAAAGGCTTCGAGTTGAAGAATCCATCCCCGTTTCTGGTTGAACACCTGCAAGGGTTAATTTCAAAATATAAAAAAAAACATGGGAGGGTTGTACCTTAGTAGTAGTATCGTTTTAGGTATGATACGTTCCAATTGCTCGGTAGCTGTTTACCGTTTATCACACCGAGCTTGTAGGATCCTTTTCTGACAATTTCGAGAACCTGATATGGTCCTTCCCAGTTCGTACCCAGTTTCCCTTCATTCGAATTTCGGGTGTTGAGGGTGACTTTTCTTAGCACCAAGTCCCCGATTTTAAAATGTCGAAGATTGGTTCTTCGATTATAGTACCTTTCGATCCATTGTTTTTGGGCGGCCAATCGGACGAGAACGGCTTCTCCTTTTTTGTCTAATAATTCTAGGCTCGTATTCATGGTCTCGTCATTTGACTCATTTGTTGCATATTGAAACCTGATGCTAGGTTCTCCAGCCTCAACCGGGATAAGAGCTTCGACGCCATAAACTAATAAGAATGGTGTTGCTCCGGTACTGGATTTCGATGTCGTGCGGTATGCCCATAGGACCTCGGGTAGTATTTCTCTCAGTTTTCCTTTAGCGTCAGCTAATCTCTTTTTAAGATTTTGGATGATGGTTTTGTTGGTCGATTCGGCTTGTCCGTTCTCGCCCGGATAATAAGGTGTTGATAGGATCTTTTTGATCTTGTGATCCTCGAGAAATTTACTTATTTTGCTGCCGATGAATTGTTTTTCATTATCACATACAATCTCGGATGGCATCACGAATCGACATATGATGTGGTCCCAAATGAAGTCTATCACTTCTTTTTCTCTGACTTTCTCGAAATCCTGTGCTTCAACCCATTTAGAGAAGTAATCCGTCATAAACAAAATGAACTAAGCTTTACCTGGGGCCGATGGGAGGGGGCCGACGATGTCCATTCCCCATTTCATGAAGGGCCATGGAGATAGGACCGAGTGGAGCAACTCCCCGGGTTGATGCATCATGGGCGCATGTCTTTGGCATTTGTCGCATTTTCAAACAAACTCCCTCGCATCTTTGCCCATATCGGTCTAATAATACCCTTATCTGATTGCTTTGTGGACCAGCGAATCGGCGCCGCAATGGTTTCCACAAGCGCCTTCGTGAATTTCCCGTAGGATGTAATCGGTATCTCCTGGTCCCAAACATATTGTCAATGGTCCATCGAACGTCCTTCTATACAGCGTTCCGTCCTCGAACAGGGTGAACCGTGCTGACTTTATGCGCAAAGCGCTCGATTCCTTTGGATCTGATGGAAGCTTCCCGTTCTTGAAGTACTCTATATATTTGTTTCTCTAATCCCAGGTTATACTTGTGGAGTTTATCTCGGCTTGACCTTCTTCGACCACCAATCTTATGAGTTGTACGACAGTCCCCGAGTTGAGTTCGTCATCTTCGATCGATGGGCCTAAGTTCGCAAGAGCGTCGGCCTCGCTGTTCTGTTCTCGGGGTACATGTTGCAAAGTCCATTCTTTAAATTGATGTAGAGTCACCTGTAATTTATCCAAGTACCTTTGCATTCGATTTTCTCGGACTTCAAAAGTCCCGTTAACTTGGTTTACCATGAGGAGGGAATCACACTTAGCTTCTACGATCTCCGCTCCCAAGCTTTTAGCTAGTTCGAGATCTGCAATCATGGCCTCATACTTGGCCTCATTGTTAGTCAATTTTGTAGTTCTGATAGACTGTCTAACTACATTACCTGTGGGTGATTTTAGTACAATACCTAGTTTGGACCCCTTCGCGTTCGAGGCACCATCCATAAAAAGGGTCCAGACTCCCGAAGAGGTACCCGATTTTATCAGTAGCTCTTTTTCAATTTCGGGTATGAAGGTCGGTGAAAAGTCAGCCACGAAATCTGCCATGATTTGAGATTTGATAGCGGTTCAAGATCGATACTCGATATCATATCTGATGTTTTAACTTCAATACCACACGAGGGGCGGTGATTTGTGTGGTGTCCAATTTTTTGCGTGCACAGATTATAGAAGGACCTGGTTCTTCTATGTGTTCCTTTTACTACTATTGCGGAATAATAAATGCAGAAATTTAAGAACAAAAGTATTTTACGTGGAAAACACTTAGCTCAAAAAGTAAAAAAATCACGACATACTTCCCAGTAGGATTTTCCCAAACTCTCCACTAAATCACTGAGCCAAAAACTGCATTTACAAAACACTTTTGTAAACCTAGGATTAACTCTAATCTCGTTGTGGCAACCAATCTTTAACTGCTGCGACAACTTCAAGTTAACTCTAACTTGAATACTCTGAGTACCTATTACAATTGCCTCTAGATAAAGCTGAAAAGTACAATATGAAAACACCTACTACAATTGAACTAGAATAAAAGACAGACATATGGAGCTGGTTCTTCTATCCGGTTCATGTAGCTTCAGGTTCACACACTTGAATCACACACGAACTACTTGCAAAATGCCTTGCTATTTTGCTCTCAATTCACGTTTAACTTTTGCTTTTGTGCGTCCCATGTAGAATGAGAACATCCTGCGATTTATAGAGTTAGCAGAGTAGAAAATAACTAGAGTTCTAATGCTACTCTTCCTTGGTGGAAGAGTTCTAGTTGATCTCAACCTCTAACTCCTCCCTTATCTTGGATAGTGTTCTCTTTGATTAAGGAGTCCTTCTCCTTATCAATTATGCAACCTTTTTCGATCAAGAGATATTAATTAGACCAAGTTAAGCTTATCTCCTTCACGTGCATCCTACATGCTCGAATCTGCCCGTGTCTATAAATACGAGGGATGGACCTGATTCATGCCTGAGCTTCCTTTGTCAATCTTCAAAACTAACCTTCACTTAGGCCAACAAATTCCCCCTTTTAGATGATGACAAACTCTGTGCTTTTCATAAGCTTAGGACCTGTTTCAACTTAGCCCAACATCAACACAACGTTAGAACAATTTCCACTTATCATAAAGGACCATGTTCATTAGGTTATAAACATCATTGTTCAAAGCGTAAAGCACAACCTTTTCCCCCTTTTTGGCATTATTGAAAAGTTGCATAAAAAATGTGAGATAACCAGATTTTAAAACTTTCTCATGGCCACTGGGACTACTTCAAATGCAATCATGGATTAATCATCATAGATCAAGCTAAGAGTTTTAACCATCAAAGATATATAAACAAATAGGAGAGCAAAAATAGTGAATTTTGTTGATGATTGATACGATTCTTCCACAAAGCATAAAAAGAAATAAAAATACTGAAAACATGAGCAAACAATAAAAACATCCCAAACTGGGTCACTGAAAGGTCTACACTGGGCTAGAAGTTTAAGGTTTGGAAGAACTAGGTGCTTGGTTTTTGGCTTGGAGGAGTTTCAGCATATCCTGAAGAATGCCATCATTCTTCTCCTTTTCTCTTGCCAGTTTAGTTCTGAGAGCATCTCTCTCTGTCTCCACCTCAGCCAATCTTTTCTTCAGCCACTCAATTTCAGCATCCTTAGCCCTACTTTCTTGTACCAAGGCTCGCACCTTGCTATTCACTGGTACCTTCTTAGATGAACCAGGTTCTTTAGGAGTGACATGGACTTCATAGTCACAAGCAGGTAGCGTATTTTCCCCAAAATTATCCTTGCTTGTACCAACCTCCCTTTCTTCTTTGGATTATAACTTTCAGTCACTTTCTTCAGTTGGTCTGCTAGGGTTTCCTGTTTAGATGAAACAGGTTCATCTATATTTTTCCCAAGTTGAACCAACCCTTTAGCGGCTTCGCCAGACCCACTTCCCCCTTGTTTTCTTTACACTCTCCTCTACTCTAATAGATTTTTCTCCCCAAACAACCATTGCACGTGTGTCTTTGGTTAAACTCACAGGAGTGGGTGAAGAATCAACCACTCTTTTACCCTTTCCCCTCACAGCACTTCGAACACCCTTGCTCTCTTTTTCTTTTTCTTTTTTATTTTTACCACTAATTCCTCTAGACTCTGTAGTTTCAACACCTGCTTAGACCCTACTAGTACAAACCTATTCTCTAAATTTGTACCTGTTCAATTTCATAAGAAACAGTTGCTTCCCCCTCAGTAGAAGATTTGAATGATTCATTAGATTTCTGGGGTTCTTCTTCCTTACCTGCTTTCAATTTTTCATTTATTTTCTTGATTTGTTCTCTCCCCGCAACAACCTTGCGAGCAAGAATCTTTACTCTTTTATTAGAGGTTGGGGTGGTGGAAGGGATGATAGTGGGTGTGGAAGTCTAATCAAACTGAATTTCAGTTTTGAAAAGACTTTGGAGTGTATCCCTAGAATCTAGGTACTTCAATTCAGTTGGGACTCTTTTGAACAGAACTGGTTCACTTATAACGGATAAGTCCAAAAGGAGTTTGGAATTAAGTAGGACTCTGCTCATGATCCAAATATTATTATTTCAAATTATGCAGAGTGTAGAAAACATACCGTGTTATCTTGATGAACCAGGTTCTTCATTGATAATTCTCTTGTGTAAGTCTAAGTTTGCCAAAATAGAGAAATATCATTAGAGATTAATGAGTCATTTTAACACATGTCACAAGAGTATACTGTTCAAAGTATGAGTCTGAGTAAACATTAATCTAATTATATACACATTTTCAGATTTTCTAACCAAAAGTAATTTTTTTTCAATATTTTTTTCAAATTTGTTTTTCGTTATGAATTCTGAACTGGTCCTTTTAGGTGATCTTAATCATCCCTAATTAAAACTTGTTCCTTTCAAAGTGATCTCTACTTAGGCCTTTTGTGAAGATGTCAGCTATTTGCTTGTCAGTAACACAAAATTCCACAGATCAACCCTTTTTCATAGTTATCCCTAAAAGAGTGATGCCTAACATCTATGTGCTTAGTTCTCTTGTGGTGAACTGGGTTCTTGGTCATACTAATAGCACTAGTGTTATAAAAAAAATGAGAATACAGCCAACATCAATTCCAAAGTCCTTTACAGCATGAAGCAGCAACAACATACTCAGCTTCAGCAGTAGATAAGGCCACTGAATTTTGCTTTTTGGTGGCCCAAGACACAAGACATGAGCTAAGAAAGTGTGCCATACCTGAGGTGCTCTTTCTATCCATAAGAAAACCTGCTTAATCAGCATCAACATATCCCACAAGATTGAAATTACTACCTTTTGGATACCATAGACAGAGATCATTGGTGCCTTTTAGATGTCTCAAAATTCTCTTGACAGCAGTCAAGTGAGACTCCTTTGGATTTGCCTGAAATCTTGCATAAAGGCTTACACTGAAAACAATGTCAGGTCTACTAGCAGTGAGATACAACAATGAGCCAATCATTCCCCTATACAACTTCTGATCAACAAATGAACCCGGTTCATCTATATCCAACTTTGTAGCTGTTGCAATAGGAGTGTCAATTTCTTTGGAATCTTCCATTTTAAACCTTTTAAGCAACTCTTTTACATACTTCTGCTGATGAATCATAGTTCCATTTGAATTTTGTCTAATTTGTAAGCCTAAAAAGAAATTAAGCTCACCCATCATGCTCATTCAAATTCACTCCCTATTAGTTTAGAAAACTCTTTACTTAACTTATCAGTAGTTGCTCCAAAGATTATATCATCAATATATATCTAAACTACCAAGAGATCTTTACCTTTTTCCTTCAAGAATAAAGTATTGCCAATTTTACCTCTCTTGTAGTCATGCTCAAGCAAAAACTTTGATAATCTTTCATACCATGCTCTTGGTGCCTGCTTGAGCCCATAAAGTGCTTTGTCAAGTTTGTACACATGATCAGGACCCTCCTTGCTTTCAAACCCCGGAGGTTGCTTGACAAACACTTCTTCAATTAGATAGCCATTGAGGAAAGCACTCTTGACATCCATCTGGTGAAGGGTGAATTCCATGTAAGCAGCAAAGGCTATGAGGAGCCTTATTGCTTCCAACCTTGCAACTGGAGCAAAGGTTTCATCATAGTCTATGCCCTCCTCTTGACTATATCCTTGAACCACCAATCTTGCCTTGTTCCTTGTAACTGTTTCATCTTTATCAAGTTTGTTTCTGAAGACCCATTTTGTGCCAATTACTGATCTGTCCTTGGGTCTTGGTACCAGATGCCAAACTTGACTCCTTTCAAATTGGTTGAGTTCATCTTGCATTGCATTTACCCAGTCTGCATCCTGCAAAGCCTTAGCAATATTTTTAGGTTCAATAAGAGATAAGAAGGCATCAAAAGCACAAAGAATTTTTAATAAAGATCTGGTTTTGATTCCAGAGGTTGGATCAGTGATTATGTTCTCAATGGGATGAAAACTTTGATACTTGTAATATTTTACAACCAACTGGTTTCTCCTTGACGTTCCTTCAATGCTTTGTTACTGTGGAACAGGTTCATGGACATGCTCCATTGAGGTTGAGGATCATTTCCTCTTTGTTCTGTTCCCCCTGTCAGGTTGCTCTGGGTAGAAGGACCCATTCCATCACCTGTTCCTTCTTCCAGTGCAGCTTTAGTCTGGGCTGTGATTTCATTTAAGTTTCTCACTAGCCCAATTGCTTCATCATCATGTTCCTGTCTCTCAGAAAGAATGTTAGTTTCATCAAAAACCACATGAACACTTTCTTCAACACACATAGTTCTTTTGTTATAGACCTTATAAGCTTTACTATGTGAAGAATATCCCAAGAATACTCCCTCATCACTTCTGGGATCAAACTTACCTAGGGCGTCTTTACCATTGTTGTGCATAAAACACTTGCATCCAAATGCCCTAAGATGGGATATATTTGATTTTCTCCCTTTAAGTAACTTATAGAGAGTCTTCTCTACAAAAGGTCTAGTCATGCACTTATTTATGATGTTGCATGCAGTATTTACAGCTTCTGCCCAGAAGCTATGGGGCAGTTTACTAGAAATAAGCATAGTCCTAACCATATTTTCAAGTGTCCTATTCTTTCTTTCAACTACTCCATTTTGTTGTGGAGTCCTAGGATCAGAAAAATTATGATCTATGCCATGCTCATCACAAAATTCAGCAAATTTAGCATTTTCAAATTCAGTACCATGATCAGACCTAATTGATGCAAGTTGATTACCTAGTTGTTTCTGAGTTTTTCTAACAAAAGAAGTGAACATGTCAAATGCTTCATCTTTAGATGTTAAAAACAATGTCCAAGTAAACCTAGAGTAATCATCAACAAGCACCATCACATATCTTTTACTACCTCTGCTTAATGTTCTCATTTGACCATAGAGATCCATATGGACCAGTTCCATCGTCCTGGTGGTGCTTACCACTTTATTGAATTTAAAAGAGGATATTACATGCTTCCCCCTTACACAAGCCTCACAAACTTTGTCTTCCTTGAACTTGGTGTTAGGCAGCCCTATCACCAGGTCCTTGGAGATTAATTTGTTGAGTTGACTCAGACTTGCATGTCCAAGTCTCTTGTGCCAAAGGAGGGGGTCATTATCCAACACACTTAAGCAAGTGAGTTCATTTTCTGACAGTGTGGACAGATCTACAATATATATATTGTTCACTCTTTTTCCCTACAAAACAATCTTGTCAGTGGTAAGATTAATCACAAAGCATTTTGTAGAGGTAAATACTACCGAGTTACCTCTATCACACAGTTGTGATACACTAATTAGACTGTATTTTAGGCTGTCTATCAAATAGACATTCTCAATCGAGTGAGAGTCAGTCTTACCTACCTTACCAACCCCAATGATCTCACCTTTCTTCCCATTTACAAAGGAGCTATTACCTCATTTGAGGTCCTCAAGTGAAAGGAACTGGTTCTTGCTTCCTGTCAAGTGCTTTGAGCAGCCACTATCCATGTACCATATTTAGCTGCTCCCCTTCACTTGGACCTGCAAAAGGAAATCAGGGGTTAGTCTTAGGAACCCAAACTAGTTTGGGTCCCTTTCTATAGGCAAAAGGATGAATCAAATTCTTTTTAGCCCAACCTGACAGCCTATTTTTCCCTTGAACAAACTTTTTATTTTTTTGACTAGACTTTTCTTTTGCAGTGCATTCACTTTTATAGTGACCAGTCTTACCACAGTGTGTGCAAAGTTTATTCTTAGGAAGTGTGAGATACTTGCTTTTGGGATCCCATTTAGGTGGCAGATTCCCAAAGCCAATTCCTCTTCTATTGCTACTGTGATGTTTCTGTAGCCATGAAAGTGCATCGGAGGACCTGTTCCATTTAGAAGTTCTGTCTAGTTCATGCTTGACTTTGCCTAGATCCTCCTTCAAAATTCTAACCTGCTCATCCTTCTTATACAACTCATCTTTTAGTTTACCTACATTTCTTTTAGAGTGAGTTGTGTGCAATCAGCTATCTTCTTACTTGTTCCTAATTTCAGTTTTAGGTTTTCAAATCTAAGTTCTAGGATATTTGATTCAAATGCATGAACCTGGTTCTTTAATGCAGTAATTTCACTGATAGTCTCACTGACCCTAAGTTCCAGGTTCTTGTACTTTGCTTTCAAAATCACACATTCCTTAGACAACTGTTTATTTTCATTGTTTACATCCTCAGATTTATCAATGAAATCTAGAAGTAATTCAGATAACCTTTCTTTAGACAAAAATTTAATCTTGTCTTTGAGATGAATTACACTTACCTCAGATTCCTCATCAGATTCTCCAATGGCCATAAGTGCTTGTTCATCTCCATCTTCATCATCTGAGCTTTCTCCCCAAGCAGCAACCATAGCCTTTGTTGATCCTTTGTTCTTCTTGGGTTGAACCTGTTCTTTCTCCTTGTTTCTTTGTTCAGCTCTTTCCTTCTTCCATTCAATTTTCCATTGAGGGCAGTTCTTGATGTGGTAATCAGTCTTACCAAGCTTGTAGCATCCTGCATTGGTTTGCCTTTCAGGAGACTTTGGTTTGCTCTAGCTTTCACCTCTTGAAGGACCATTTCCTCTCTTTAGGTACTTCTTGAAGCCCTTTGTGATTATAGCCATTTCATCATCTTCTAGATCAAAACCTTCAGTAATTCTGAGTGCCATGCTCCTTTCCTTTTTGGGTACATCCATCTTCATAGTTTACCTTCTAAGTTCATAATCAGTGAGATTTCCAATTAGCTCTTCTAACTTAAGAGTGGCAATGTTTTTTGATTCTCGAATGGCAGTGATTTTGCTCTCCCAAGTAACTGGCCGAACCCTTATCAAAGTCTTCTCAACTCTGCCTTCTTCAGAAATAATCCTTCCAAGAAACTTAAGTTCATTTTTCAGTGTGGTGAACCTTGTATACATCTCTTGGATGGTTTCCCCTTCCTTTATGGTGAAATTCTTATATTGAGAATATAGTAGTGTTCCTCTGGACCTCTTCACTTGAGGTGTTCCTTCACGGGCCATTTGCAAAGTGTCCCAGATTTCCTTAGCAGTGGTACAACTTTGGAT
>AWOL01S0005556.1:31351-51306 GCA_000715115.1 Nicotiana otophora | reverse complement strand
ACCTTGTATACATCTCTTGGATGGTTTCCCCTTCCTTTATGGTGAAATTCTTATATTGAGAATATAGTAGTGTTCCTCTGGACCTCTTCACTTGAGGTGTTCCTTCACGGGCCATTTGCAAAGTGTCCCAGATTTCCTTAGCAGTGGTACAACTTTGGATTCTACTGTACTCATCTGGACCGAGTCCACAAACAAGCCATTTATTGGCTTTAGCATTCTTCTCCCATTTTCTCAAGTCGTCAGCAGTGCAGTCAGCTCTTATTTTTGGCACCTCTTCTCCTTCGGCATGTATCTTCATGGTAGATAGTGGACCATCTGTGATAATGTCCCATAGCTCATAGTCTTCTCCTATGATGTGATCTCTCATCCTGTTTTTCCACCAAGAGTAATACAGGCCGTTGAAGAGTGGTGGCCTAGAAGTGGATTGCCCTTCCCAGTTTCCAGGTGGTGCACTCATCTTGATTTTCTCCTAAGGTGTTAGCCTCTTCAAGGATAACCTGCTCTGATACCAATTGATGTTTTAACTTCAATATCACACAGGGGAGGGGGGTGATTTGTGTGGTGTCTAATTTTTTGCGTGCACAGATTATAGAAGGACCTGGTTCTTCTATGTGTTCCTTATACTACTGTTGCAGAATAATAAATGCAGAAATTTAAGAACACAAGTATTTTACGTGGAAAACACCTGGCTCAGAAGGTGAAAAGACCACGACCTACTTCCCAGCAGGATTTTTCCAAACTCTCCAATAAATCACTGAGCCAAAAACTGCATTTGCAAAACACTTTTGTAAGCCTAGGATTAACTATAATCCCGTTGTGGCAACCAGCCTCTAACTGCTGCGATAATTTCAAGTTAACTCTAACTTGAATACTCTGAGTACCTATTACAATTGCCTCTAGATAAAGCTGAAAGGTACAATATGAAAACACCTACTACAATTGAACTAGAATAAAAGACAGACACTTGGAGTTGGTTCTTCTATCTGGTTCATGTAGCTTCAGGTTCTCACACTTGAATCACACACGAACTGCTTGCAAAATGCCTTGCTATTTTGCTCTCAATTCACGTTTAACTTTTGCTTTTGTGCGTCCAATGTAGAATGAGAACATTCTATGATTTATAGAGTTAGTAGAGTAGAAAATAACTAGAGTTCTAATGCTACTCTTTCTTGGTAGAAGAGTTCTAGTTGATCTCAACCTCTAACTCCTCCTTTATCTTGGATAGTGTTCTTTTTGATTAAGGAGTCCTTCTCCTTATCAATTATGAAATCCTTTTCGATCAGGAGATATTAATTAGACCAAGTTAATCTTATCTCCTTCACGTGCATCCCAGATGCTCGAATCTGCCTGTGTCTATGCACACAAGGGATGGACCTGGTTCATGCCTGAGCTTCCTTTGTCAGTCTTCAAAACTAACCTTCACTTAGGCTAACAGTATCCACGGATTTCTATGGCCCATTTGGCCAACCGACCCGAAAGCTCGAGTTTGTGCAAAATGTTTTGAAGAGGATAAGTTGTTGCAACATGTATCAGATGACATTGGAAATATGATTTTAGTTTCCTAGAGGCGCTTATTAAAGCGAGCACTAATTTTTCTAAGTAGGGATATCTAGTTTCAGCCTCGCCTAAGGTCCTACTGATATAGTAAATAGGGAATTACGTACCTCGTTCATCTCGAACCAGGACTCCACTTATTGCTATCTCCGAGACATCTAAGTACAAGTAAAGTTGTTCGTCCACTTTCGGGGTATGAAGCAGAGGCGGGCTCGATAAATACCGCTTTAGTTCTTCCAAAGCCTACTGGCATTCCGAAGTCCATTAAAAGTTGCTTTTCTTCTTAAGTAGTGAGAAAAATCGGTGGTTCTTATTTGAGTATCTTGAAATGAATCGTCCCAGGGCGGCTATCCTCCCCGTTAACCTTTGTACGACCTTCACATTATCTACTACCATGATGTCCTCGATAACTTTGATTTTATCGGGGTTGATATGGATTCCTCGGTTGGACACCATGAAACCAAGAAACTTGCCCGAGCCAACCCCGAATGCATATTTTTCGGGGTTGAGCTTCATATTGTACTTCTTTAGTACGCTGAAAGTTTCCTGCAAATGCTTTAAATGATCCTCTGCTCGCAGGGATTTAACTAGCATGTCATCAATATAAACTTCCATTGATTTTCTCATTTGTTTTTCGAATATTCGATTTACTAGGCGTTTATAAGTTGCGCCAAGATTTTTTAGACTGAATGACATTACGTTATAACAATAGGTACTGTACTTAGTGACAAACGAGGTTTTTTCCTGATCCTCCGGGTTCATCTGTATCTGGTTGTACCCAGAGTAGGCATCGAGAAAACTGAGAATGTCATGGCCGGCCGTGGCATCGATCAAGCGATCGATGCTAGGCAAAGGAAAGGAATCCTTAGGGCATGCCTTGTTCAAGTCTTTATAATCTATACACATTCTAAGTTTGTTTACTTTCTTAGGGACTACCACCATATTTGCTAGCCATTCGGGGTATTTTACTTCTCGAATGGATCCTATTTTAAGAAGTTTGGTTACCTCGTCCTTGATGAAGGCACGTTTGACCTCGGACTGGGGCCTTCTTTTTTGCTTTATCGGATGGAATTTTGGATCCAAGCTCAGTCTATAAGTGGCTATTTTCGGTGGGATCCCTGTTATGTCAATACGGGACCAAGCAAAACAGTTCATGTTAGCTATAAGAAATTGAATAAGCCTTTTCATGAGCTCGACATCTAACCCCGTGCCCAAGTATACCTTTCGCTCGGGCAGTTGTTCGATTAGCATGATTTTCTCCAGTTCTTAGACCGTTTACTAGGTAGCGTCGGAATCATCAGGGACCGTAAAGGATCGAGGGATCCTATAGTCATCGTCTTCGTCAGTCTTCCGATTCTCTAGTTGGGTCGAGGCTGACGTTTGTGATTGCTATTTGGTGTCCTATTCCTCCTTCGAATTCGATCCCTTTGTCGATGATAGTGAGGATATCAGAATCACTTCATCGATGGTAAACATTTCTTTTGCGGCTGGTTGCTCCCCATAGACTATTTTGATTCCCTCCGATATTGGGAATTTCAGAACCTGGTGAAGGGTCGAGGGCACTGCTATCATGTTGTGGATCCATAGCCTCCCGAACAGGGCGTTATATCTCATATCTCCTTCGATCACGTGGAACTTCGTTTCTTGGATGGTCCCAACTACATTTACTGGTAAAATTATCTCGCCCTTAGTAGTTTCACATGCCATATTGAATCAGTTTAGTACCAAGGTTACGGGCACGGCCTGGTCCTGCAGACCGAGTTGCTCTACGACCCTCGATCGAATGATGTTGGCCGAACTACCTGGATCAATTAACACATGCTTAATTTGAGTTTTATTCAAAAGTACAGATATTACCAGTGCATTGTTATAGGATTGCATGATTCCTTCCGTGTTTTCATCACAAAAGGAAATGGTTCCTTTAGGTATGTAATCCTGAGTCCGAGATCGCTTCTCACTTACAATAGATATCTTAGTGCGTTTAAGCACCGACCCCTAGAGGACATCGATCACTCCGATGATCATATGGATGATGTGTTATGGCTCTTCTTGTTCGTTCTGTCTATTGAAATCTCTGTTTTTGAAATGGTTTTTGGCCCGGTCACTTAAAAATTCTCGAAGGTGCCCTTTATTGAATAGCTGGGCTACCTCTTCTCTCAATTGCCTGTAGTCTTCGGTTTTGTGGCTATGGGTGCCATGATACTTGCACATTTGATTGGGATTTTTCTAGGTTAGATCGGACTGTAGAGGTCGAGGCCGCTTAGTATCTTTGATGCATCTGATAGCCGACACGATGGCGGATGCATCGATGTTGAAGTTATATTCTGATAACCATAGTGCTTCCTTAGGTCCGGTATGCCTGTCAAACCCATTTCTGTTCATCAGCCCCCGAGACCCTTGGCCTCGATCACTTCTCATTTCGCCTCGTACGGAGTTGCGTATAGGTTCGCTACCCATACAATCTCAGTTATACGACCGATATCGATCCTTGTTTGACCTTGGTTCTCGGTTGATGTCCATTTTAATAACTGACCTAGACCCCATCTAGTCATCTTCAACTCTGATCGTGGATTAATATCGATTGTGTACATCGGCCCAAGTAATAGTCGGGTACTCGATCAAATTTTGCTTCAACTGTCATGAAGCCATCGAGCTCCTCACGTTCAGTCCTTGAGTGAAAGCTTGTACAACTTAATCGTTAGTGACCGGTGGTAGATCCATTCGTTCTGTTTGGAAACGAGATACGAACTCTCTTAGCATCTCATTGTCCCTTTGCTTTACTTTGAAAAGGTCCGACTTCCTGGTCTCGACCTTTATGGTTCCGGTATGTTCTTTTACGAAAGAATCTGCAAGCATAGCAAAAGAATCGATAGAGTTAGACGGTAAATTATGATACCATATCATTGCCCCCTTTGATAGGGTTTCCCCAAACTTCTTTAGTAGTACAGATTCGATTTCGTCATCTTCTAAATCGTTCCCTTTAATGGCACATGTGTAATAGGTGACATGTTCGTTGGGGTCGGTCGTTCCATTATATTTAGGAATTTTGGGCATGCGAAACTTCTTAGGGATCAGTTTAGGAGCTGCGCTCGGAGGGAAAGGCTTTTGTACGAATTTTTTGGAATCCAAGCCCTTCAATATCGGTGGTACCCCCGGGATCTGATCAACCCTGGAGTTATAAGTTTCTACTTTCTTGTCATTTGCTTCAATCCTCTTTTCTCCTGATTTAATTCTTTTTGTCAGTTCTTCTAACTCTTTATTTATTTCGGGATTCGTCCCCGATTCTTGTTCATTCGATCTTACTACAGCTGGCCTCGTTTCGTGGGTGACTTCTCAGGGTGGACCGGGCTCGGCCCTGCTCGATGCCTGGGTTTGGCTCTGCAACTGAGCTATCGCTACCTGATGAGCTTGCAACATTTCGAAAATCATACGCAGGCTGATCCCGTCCTCTCCAACATTTTAGGTATTTCGAACTGCAGATCGAGTTCCACCATGAATGATGTTTTCGGGGTCGGAACGCTGGTTCGCCTCGATGGCCACATGCGAATTATCATCAATTGGATCTATGGCCCAAGCTCTAACGGGATCAACTGGTGGCCTTTCATCCCTGGTCGTCAGGTTGTTGTTCTCATCTTGGAGGCCAACTTCGGTGTCGATAGGTAGGGCCATTAATTGAGAGTTCATCATTTTTATCCATTAATCAAAGATACTTCCAAGAGCAAGTGTAAAATGGTGTGTTTTGCAGAGATTCGTACCAAATAACCACTGTTATCCTTAGCCCCACGGTGGGCGCCAAACTGTTTACCCGAAAAAAAATGGATAGAGTTGAATTTATACGTTGTTCTAAAGATATGTGATATAACTTGGTATAAATCGGAAAAATAAGTGAAAATATATTGAATATTGACTGTAAAAAGGAATAAAATACAAACCAAATTGAGTAAAGAATGATTTATGAGCAAGCAAGATGAATCAATTTTCAAAGCCCAATAAAGGACAATCTCTACTATACTTTTGCGTAAATATCAATAATCTTTGAAATGTGAGAGTGTATTGATGTCTCAAGATTCAATGTGTCCTTTACAGAAATGATAGCCACTCTTCATATAATGGAAGGATCCTACTTTGGATGTAATTAAAAATACATAGTGGGGATCCTATGATAGATTAGTTAATTAGCTTTTCCTTGATTTCTGCCGAGATTTTCTCCCTTAGTGCTGCTATAACGGCTTTGTTGTCCCTTGACTTGAGCTCGATCGGTCTCTAGGTCTCGAGCTCGATATTGACTCGATCTATGGTTTTTGAGCTCGACTTTGACTTGGTCTTGGTATTTGATTGGTCTCTGGGTCTCGACCTCTGTCTGGGATCGATATCGATCTCGGCTGTTCCCGACCTTGGTCGGTTTTCAGGGCTAGAACTCAGCAACCCGACTTCACATCATAGCTCGATATTATAATAACCAACCTCGGTCCATCATGCCCCAAACTCGATCAGTCACACGAGGGCAAACTCGGTTTTGAGCGTATACAATATTGCATAGCTCGTTAAAGGGGAATCGCCCCTATGGGGGACGTTTTTCATTTCAGGACTCGAACTTGGACCTCAATCGTATTCATCTCATCACAACCCTTATTGATTTGACTATATATTTGCCAGTAAAATTATTCTTAGCATGATTCTACTTATCATTGAAATGTTATTATCGATAAAAGAAAATTATACTTTGAAATGTTATTATCGATAAAATTATACGTGTATAGTGTCACATTCTTTCCTTTTTGTCCAACTTTAAAACATTTTAAAATAATTTTGTTCGGTGTTCCACGTCTCATTAAGTAAGATATGAACCGAGTCAAAATTTGGTTTCAAATTACTAATGGGATCATTACATTCATGCACTCAAAAGTTTTAGTTTTCTCATGACGTTGAAAATATCTTATTAATTTTTTCTAAACCATTTTGTAACGGTTTTCGTCCCCTGAGCACAAATCTATTAAAATAAAATTATCAATTATGGAGTGAAATGTTCTATACCCATGTCCCTTACATTCGTTGTAAGAATTAAAAAAAAATCATTTCATTTTTCCATAAAAGCTAGACTAGTCAAAGATGAATTTTCTTCTTTCTACACATGTTACAAGTACAATAAAGATATTAATTGCAAAAGAGAGAGAGAGGGGGAATAGAATAAAGAGGCGCACAAAGTTGAGCAAATTCTTGATTAGAATGTAATTTTCTTTCACATAATTAACAGAAAATAAAAATTAAAACTTGTGTGATATTACACAAGTTGATTCGGACATCACCATTAACGTTTAAAAGGCACAGTTAAATTTGTACGTAGTTTATAGACAAGTCAATTAATTTGATCCCAAAATGATAAATAAATTAAACAAGAATGTAAGACTTAGCGTTGAAATCGAGATAAGTATGCTCCCGGAGGCAGTAGTAACAATATTAATAAGCAAGAAGATGAAATATTATTGAGCTTTTGAACAAAGTATAGTATCGGCTTGTCAAAATATTCGTATCATTTACAATGGTTGTTGAGCATCTATTTATAATTGCACCTAGGGAATAAGGTCATAGGATCAAGCCCTTCTTAAATAACAATTATGAGGGTCATTGAAGAATATGTAATGGTAGACAGTGAATGACATATTCTCTGCAATAAACTATATACTTAATGCTATAGAATATGCTCCATTAAATACTATCGGGTGACATGCATTTATTTCGCCTTCATGAACACCATTCCTTTCGGGAACAAACGAGATCGTTGCCTTCGGATCTGGTTGCCTTCTGTCTTTGGCTCCACGTGTCGCTTTATCATGCGAACATTTAATATGAATATATTTTTACCCTATACAGATAGTCCCCCTGCTTTCTGGTGACATAAGTCATAATCTTATGTCACCGAGAAGTTGGTAAGATACCTTTATCGCGCGTTGATGACTTATTTGACCAGCTTCAGGGTGCCAGATTGTTCTCAAAGATTGATTTGAGGTCAGGGTATCATCAGCTAAAAATTCAGGATCCGTATATCCCGAAGACTACCTTCAGGAGTTGGTATGGTCACTACGAGTTCCTCGTGATGTCGTTTGGGCTGACTAACGCCCCAGCAACATTCATGCACCTGAAGAACAGTGTATTACAACCATATCTTGATTCATTCGTCATTGTGTTTATTGACGACATCTTGGTATATTCTTGCAGCCGGGAGGATCATGAGCAACATTTGAGGATCGTACTCCAGACCTTAAAGGAGAAGAAGTTATATCAAAATTTTACCAAGTGTGAATTCTGGCTTGATTCGGTGGCATTTTTGGGTCATGTGGTGTTTAGTGAGGGGATCAAGGTAGATCCGAAGAAGATTGAGTAGTTCAGAGTTGTCCCAGACTGTCTTCAGCTACTGAGATTCGGAGTTTTTCCTTGGTTTGGCCAGATTTTATAAGCCTTGGCGTCTTGTTCCATTCAGGGTCAGTAGTATCCTGCCTTAATTAACTTTAGCACCAAGGAATCCGTGCCTGAGTGATTTCCACAGATCCCTTCAAGGACTTCCTGCATGACATAGTTGGCTTTGAAAGCTCCCAAACATCGGGCCAACGGGCCTTGGAAGGATCTTCTATATATTTGACCTCTCTTGAAGCTGTATCGAGTTGCTTTAGTGCATAGTGCCCGAGATGCCTTGGGATATTCGGGCAGTTTTTCGTGCTCAAGATAGTCAATGATCTCATTTCTCCAGTCCCATGCCAAATTTGTCGCGTTTACTTCATAATAGCTATTTGCATCTAATACCGAATGCATAAGCTGCACGACCGTACCAGAGCTGATCCCTTTATTTCTGTGGGCGATCCCAAATTGGCCAATGCATCTGCCTCCACGTTTTCTTCTCTTGAGATGTGGGTAATTGACCATTCCCTGAACCGTGCGAGCAGATCCTGGACTTTCACTACATATTATTGCATGCATTCCTCTTTGGCTTCGAAGATCCCGTAGACCTGATTTACTACCTGTCGCGCAACGTTTTCTCTCGCGAAATGTGCTCTTCGACGTGTGATAACTCTTTTAAAGGAGGTATTAAAAGAGGAGAGTCACTATCTAACGGGTTTTAAGGTGCGTTAGGGCACCTATTATGCAGATAACTCTGTTTTAACTAGTCTACATCACCAAAGATCGGGTAAGGGCTCAAGTTACCTCAAAGAGAAGGTGTTAGGTATTCCTCGAGGTCCACAATTGTGGGTCCCGACTGAACTTAAGATTATGTGGATTATGACTAGGCTAGGTGATCAAATAAACAAAGGAGTTCAGAAGTCACAAAACTTTATTACAACATGATTAATACAGATCTTAGTGCGAATATAGGGATACAATTATTTAGATCTAATAACAGCATATAAAGAGGAGGGGGTCCTAGGTTTTTTAGTCTAAAGGATCACCCCGTGCAACGTAAATAATACTTCGTAACTCCTTTAAGATGTGGTGTTACTCATATTATTCAGCGAGCACAGACTATCATCTCCTGCTACCCAATTACTATGTTAAAGTTGTTACCTAAAAATATTCTAATTCAATTATAGGTCGTACCCTATGCGTGCATTACCCATCTCATACCTATGGTCCAGGAAGTGTTGGACCTCTATTTAGGGTGGTTCTAAACTTAAACTTAGGTTGATCAAAAATGATAAAATTAGGCGACATACAAAATATATTAGACTTTAAATATAGGCAGTCAAGGCTCAAGTTTACCTCCACACTTAAGCAACAAATGCACGCAAACATATATGTCGATCAGAAATCTGCAGAATCCTATAAACATGCTTTCTAGGCTATCAAAGTATGCAAGTGATTTCAGATGCAGGATATAGCTTATAGACCGAACCATGCGGGTATCATAAGCTAATTGTTAAAAGTTTTAAGTTACCAATCCTATATGTGCAATGCCTAAGTGATCTACGCAGTTGGATACAACAGAATCTGCTGGGGAAAGAGTCCCAGAATTATTCATACAACGTGCATGAAACAGTGTTTGAATGGTCTAGCATTAACTAATTATAGCGAGTAATTATTTCCTATTGGCAGGATCTCTAACGCATAGTACTTTAGAGCTTGTTTTATTTATGCTTAGTCCTATGAACAAGATTTATAGTGAACGATGTGATACAATAGCAAATGAAATGATCAAAATCCTGTAGGCATGATTTCTAGTGAGTAATTGAAGTGAATTGAAGGAAAGTTCATTTTTGTTCCTATAGGCAGGTTTCTAATATATTTGAAAGTAATCATGCAAGTTGAAGGGGTGCCTGCTCCCTATAAGCATGCTGTCTATAAACACGTAGCAGTATACATAGCATTTGGACTCATGATTAATAGTAAACAAGTAATGTGTATGTGTGCTCCCCCTAATGTTATGATCCCTACGATGCTCATGTAATCGAAAACATAGCAAACATATTACCAAATCATATAGGCATGTTATCTACCCATTGCATGCAAATATTAAAATCTATCCCATTACCTTTTACTAACAACCCCAATCGTTTATACAAAGATTATTACAGGCCCAACAATGAGGAAAAGTAACAATGTTACATAATAGTAACAATAGGCCCACAGCAGACCCAAATAAAATAACTAAATACCCAGCTTTACTGGGACTTCAATATCTCTCACATAGCATACCCAGGCCTTCCACAAAGAGCTATATTCAATACACGACTCAGGGATCCATAGAGGAGTCCATACCAATTCAATGAGCCACAACACAAGTGTTGTACCACTTGGAACAACCAATATAGATATACAGTACATGACAGGAAGTAGAGTACTAAAGGCAGTTTTGGAGGTTGAAAGAATGACTAGGACCAAGCCCTAGTGTGTCAGAGTTCACAAGGGCCTCAATGGACCCCGAGCATTACTCATACTAGGGAGGTCAGTAGTAAGAGCCTTGGTAGTCTTGGCTTTCATTCGGCTAAGAATGAGAGGTTAAAGATAGCATAGATAACCAATGAGGGAGAGTGGACAATGGTTGAGGGACATGAATTGAGGAAATACACTTATAACTTAAAGTAGACATAGCAAGGATGAGAACACAAAGCAACTAATCAAACAGGTCACAAAAATTAACCGTAGGTTCAGCAGGGAATTAGAAGCAGGTTCAACACTTAGTAAAATAACACATAGACGACCACATATTGAAAGAGTTAAGGGAAAAACAAGTTTGCAAGATTGACAAAGATTATCATGAACAAGTGCATAATACTAACAAATTGAAACCTAAAAAGTCCAAATCATGCTAAGTATACATCCTAGTGTCATAAGACAGACATGATAACTCTCATCAGGGAACAAGACAACATTCAGACATGATAGAGGAACACACATTGTGACAAGTCAAGTAATCACTGAGGGAACAAGGAATTAAGTGAGCCAAAGACATGCTGGGGGACATCTTAGTAGGGAAGCAGGGTCATAGTTGATATAAAGAAAGAATCTTAACACAGATTAGAACACATTACATATGCAAGATAATCATTGCAGAGGTTCAGAACAGAGTGAAAATAACCTCAGGTCAAATGGCAAATGTAGGCATTCAAGTATTGACCAGTAGACCAATTAATTAGGGAAGGTCTAAGTTGTGCTAGGGATTCATCTTAAAACAGTTCAAACATGGTAGGGAAAACAAGTTGAGATAACTGTTCTATAATTTAAAGCCATCATTAAAGTGGTATGAGATCAAGTGAGCATGCTGAGTGACACAATAGCAGAGAAACAAGTCATAGTTAAGGAAAACTGTATATCGATCCAGTCCCCTTCAAAGGGGGATGGGGAGGGATTTATATAGTGACAGAAATCGAACCAGTAAACAAGGAAAACTATAAAATCAAATATAAATAAGGAAGCATTAAGATACAAAATCAATAAAAAATGGATTAGGGAAAAAATAGGTAAACCCTAATTGACAGAAGTCAAAGATTGGTCGAACATTTTGGCTAATCGGACCCATATAGCCATGGGAAACAATAGGTAAACCCTAATTGACAGAAGTCAAAGATTGGCCGAAAATCTTGGCTAATCGAACCCATATAGCCATGGTCATGATGTATATGGACTAAATAATGTCCAGATTCAAGCGATTGAAGTCGAATGGTCGGATTCTGAGAGATAGTACTTGCTATGTTTAGGCAAGTACTAGGTGATGCCATAGTTTTGTAGAAAGTAACGAGATAACACATAGAAGGTAAGGAAGTCATGGAGAGAATCCATGGTTGAGACGGATTTGGAGAGATTTGAGGGGGCGACTAGGGTTTCTGTGGAGAGAGGAGAAGGTTCGAGAGGATTTGGGGGCGGCGGACGGGCGAAATAAGGGTTAGGGTTTGGGTGAGGTTAATTTAAAAGGAGAGGATGAATGAGGGCTGTTGATATTGAAAGATCAACGGCCAGATTAAAACTTTGAACAGGGCGGGTCGATTAACGGGTACCGACCGGGTTTTGGGTTAAGGGGTTGTTTGGCTTTGGGCTGGGGTAATTGGGCTGGGTATTTGAGTGTTTGGGCCATTCATTTGGTCCGAAATTGGTTTAAAAATTGGATTGTTGTTTAAATACCCAAAATTTATCATACATAATTTATAAAAGTAATTAATAAATAAAAAAATATTATTTATGCACTAAAATGATTGAAAATAATAACTTAACATTATAAAAATAAAAAAAACTATTTTGACACAAATAATGTAATTACATATGAATATAGGCTATTATTGCAAAAATTGTGAAATTAGCCTAAATATGCAAATGCAATTATAGAAAAAATGAAGTAAAATATTATAAAACATACATGTTTGTGTAAATAATAAGTGCGGATGATTAAGTCATCAAACAATAATTTAAAGGATAATTAGTTGATATTTAGATAATAAAAATGTAGAAAGAAATTGATTTAGAGCTTTAAAAATTATGAACAATTATAGAAAATGCTTTAGGTTTGTAAACTAAATGATGATGTAAATATGCCATTTTGAAAGTATATATGAATTTTTATAAAATATGAGGGAAAAATTGGATATCAACACTACCAATTGGGAGTCACATTTGATTTCTATGACCTTAGAGTCCAGTCCCCGGACCAACTCGAGTCCTGCAATCAAAGCTTCATACCCTTCTTCATTGTTAGTCAGAGGATTGATTTTTATGGCATGCCTTAGGGTTTCCCCCGAGGGCGTGATTAGTACTACGCCGAGCCCGAATCCTCTCACATTGGAAGCTCCATTAGTGAACAAAGTCCAAACTCTTGATGTCCTTCCTGACACCATCACCGCTTCTTTGATAGCCAAAGGTAATAGTCCCGGACAGAAATCGGCCACAAAGTTGGCCAAAACTTGTGACTTAATCGCAGTCCTAGATTTATACTCTATATCAAATTCACTCATTTCGACGGCCCACTTGGCCAGCCTACCTGAAAGTTCAGGTTTATGAAGAATATTCTGCAGGGAAAAAGTGGTCACCACGGCTATCAGATGGCATTGGAAATAAGGCCTAAATTTTCGAGCGGCGACTATGAGAGCTAAGGCCAATTTTTACAAATCTGGGTAACGAGTTTCTGCTCCTGTTAAAATTTTATTAACATAATAGATAGGAGATTACGTACCTTCATTCTCACGGACTAAAATGGCACTTACCACCACCTCTGAGACCGCTAAGTAGATCCGCAGTTGTTTACCTTCCTCCGATTTTGATAGTAATAGAGGGCTCGACAAATACCTTTTCAATTCCTTCAAAGCCTACTGACATTCCAGAGTCCATTCGAAGTTGTTCTTCCTTTTGAGGAGTGAAAAGAAATGATGGAAGTTTTTCGAAGACCGGGAAATGAATCTTCTCAGAGCGACCAATCTTCCTGTCAACCTTTGAACCTTTATCACGCTTGATAACTGGCCTGGGATGTCTTTGATGGCTTTAATTTTATCGGGGTTAACCTCGATCCCCCTTTGCGACACCAAAAATCCCAAGAACTTACTGGAGCTGACTTTGAATGCATACTTCTCGGGATTGAGCTTCATGTTGTGCTTCCTTAGGATGTCAAAGGTTTCTTGTAGATGTTTAAGATGATCATCTGCGTTCAAAGACTTAACCAGCATATTATCTATGTATACCTCCATGGTTTTCCCTATTTGTTTCTCAAAAATTTTGTTTACGAGCCGCTGGTAAGTGGCTCCGGCGTTCTTTAGCCCGAAAGGCATCACATTATAACAATATGTGCCGAAGTTCGTTATGAATGAAGTTTTTCTAGATCCTCCGGGTCATCTTGATTTAATTGTACCCAGAGTAAGCATCGAGAAAACTCATTAACTCGTGCCCTGTCGTCGCATCAATTATTTGATCAATGTTTTGCAATAGGAACGAGTGTTTGGGGCATGCCCTATTTAGGTCCTTATAGTCCATGCACATGCGAAATTTTTTCTTTTTCCTTAGAACTACTACTACGTTAGCTAGCCAATCAAGATACTTTACCTCTCAGATAGAATCGATATCAAGCAAGCGAGTTACCTCTTCTTTGACGAATTTGTTTCTAACCTCGGCAATAGGATATTTTTTCTGTCTCACCGGAGGAATGTTGAGATCCAAGCTTAGTTTGTGCATGACCACTTATGGCGGGATAACTGTCATATCTGTATACGATCACGCAAAACAGTCAACGTTAAATTTAAGAAATTTGATAAATCCAAACCTGAGCTCGAGGTTTAGCCCTGTCCCCAAGTGGAAATTCCCCTCCAAGAACTTTTCGAACAATGCGAATTGCTCAAGTTCTTCCGTTGTGGATTTTGTTGCTCCTGTTTCTTCTGGTACTTGGAAATATCTTGGTACCGATAGAATTCCGACGACTTCTCTCCCTGGTTGACTTCGCTCGGCTCGGGAGCAGGTGCCAGTTCCTGTAATTGCTATGCTGCATGTTCCTTCTCTTTGCTACTGGAAACTGAGATTGCGATTTCTTTAATTCCCTGGGGAGTTGAGAATTTCAGATATATTAACGGCACAACATTCATATCATGCAACCACGGCCTCCCTAAGATAATATTATAGCCCATATCGTCGTCCACTACCTCGAAAAGGGTCATCTTCATCACCCTTTTGACATTCGTGGGCAGCAGGATCTCTCCTCGGGTTGTCATGCTTTCTAGGTTGAACCCGATGAGGAGTTTTGTGGACGGAATGATACTTCCGGTGAGCTTCTATTGCTCCAGCACTCTCCTCTAGATAATATTGAACGAACTTCCTAAGTCCACCAAACACGTTTAATTTTAAAATCTAAGACATTTAAAGAGATTACCAATGCATTGTTGTGCGGCAGCAGTAGTCCATCTGCGTCTTCCTCAGTGAAAGTAATGTCGTCCTCAACGACTTCCCAGAGTCTTTTGTTGTGGGTCATTGACACCTTCGGCTTTTTCTGCCGCCGAAAATATCACACTATTAATCTCCTCCCCCCCGAAAATCATGTTGATCGTCAAACGTGAGGGATCTTTACCTGCTTTCAAAGGTTCCGCGTTATCACGATTGCGGCTGTAATTGTTTTTAGCCTAATCACTCAAGAATTCTCTGAGATGGCTATTTTTCAGCAATGTCACCACCTCCTTGTGCAGATTCCGAAAATCCTCTACCGGTGGCCGTTGGTCCCATGGTATTCACACCACAAATTAGGATCCCTTTGACTGGGATCAGATCTCATTGGTTTCGGGAACCGTGCTTCTTAAATATTCTTCATAGCCGACACCAGCTCCATTACGCTGACGTTGAAGTTGTATTCGGAAAGCTTGGGGTAGGAGGAATCTCGGGAACCTGATATCTCCTTGTCCTGCAGTGATCTATTATTCTGGCCGCGACCAACTCTCCTATCAGTAGAGAATTTATCCGCCGATCGAAAACCTCTGTCGCCTTCTTCAGCCCGTTCGTAGGGCAAAAACAAACCCCTTAAAGACCGTTGATCTGTGTTAAAATCATCCTTTGACCTCTCCTTATTCGTTTTTTGGTCCCGACCCTTGGTTGATGCCGGGAAACCAAGTTGATCATTCTCAATTCTTATCTTTGACTTGTACCGATTGTAAACAGCTGCCCATGTTGTTTCCTGGAACTCGAGAAGACTTTCTTTTAAATTTCGGGAAGCGTTGAAACTTCTCGAATTCAATTCTTTAGTGAATGCTTCAGCTGCCCATTCGTCTAGTACACCCAGTAGCTGCATCTTTTCCTTCTGAAATCTGGTCATGAACTCCCATAGCAATTCAGACTCTCCTTGTGCAATTCTTAATATGTCGGCCTTTCGGGCCTGCACCTTTCTGGCCCCGGCATGGGCCTTGATAAAAGAATCTACAAGAATCTCGAAGGAATCTATTGAGTGCTCGAGCAAGAGTGAATACCATATTAGGGCCCCCTTTGTGAGGGTCTCCCTAAATTTCTTCAGTAAGACCGACTCAATCTCGTGCGGAGCTAAATTATTTCCCTTCACCTTTTCCCTTCACCGCCATTGTATAGGTGGTGATGTGCTCCTGAGGATCCGAAGCCCCATCATATTTCGGCACGTCTAGACTTTTGAACCGTATCGAGATCAACTTTGGTGCAGCGCTTGGTTTGAACGATAATTGGGTGTACTTATTCGAGTCCGTCCTTTCAATATTGGTGGTGCGTCCGGAATTTGATCCATTCGGGCATTTATTTACCTCTAAACTACATGAGTTCAGTTTTAAATGGATCATTCTCATTGTTGTTACCGGATCCGCTAACGTTCCCCCTGGTCTTATCAAAGCCGACTTCGCCCCTCGGGGTGTTATTGTCGACCCTCTTGTATAGAGTAAAATGTGTTCATATTAAATGCTCGCATGATAAAGCGACACGTGGAGCCGAAGACAGAAGGTAATTAGGTCTGAAGGCAACGATCTGTTTGCTCCCGAAAGGAATGGTGTTCATGAATGCGAAATAAATGTCTGGCACCCGGTAACATTTGATGGAGAATATTCTATAGCATTAAGTATATAGTCTGTTACAGAGAATATGACATTCACTGCCTACCATTACATAATTTTCAATGGCCCTCATAATTGTCATTTAAGAAGGGCTTGATCTTAGGACCTTGTTCTTTAGGTGCAATTATAAATAGAGGCACAACAACCATTGTAAAGGACACAAATTATTTGACAAGATCCCAAAATGATAAATAAATTAAACAAGAATGTAAGACTTAGTGTTGAAATCGAGATACGACAGTAGAAATCTTGATTCCGGCAGCAAAGCTTCCGGAGGCAGTAGTAACAATATTAATAAGTAAGAAGATGAAATATTATTAAGCTTTTAAACAAAGTATAGTATCGGCTTGTCAAGAAATTCGTGTCTTTTATAATGATTGTTGAGCCTCTATTTATAATTGCACCTAGGGAACAAGGTCCTAGGATCAAACTCTTCTTAAATGACAATTATGAGAGCCATTGAAGAATAAGTAACGGTAGGCAGTGAATATCATATTCTCTGTAACTGACTATATACTTAATGCTACAGAATATTCTCCATTAAATGCTACCGAGTGAAAGACATTTATTTTGCCTTCATGAACACTATTCCCTTCGGGAACAAACGAGATCGTTGACTTCGGACCTGGTTACTTTCTGTTTTCGGCTTCACGTGTCGCTTTATCATGCGAACATTTAATATGAACAATTTTACCCTATACTATTAATTAAAAAAAATTGTAATATTATGATTTTAGTTCTAATTTTCTTTTATCACTGGACAGTTAGAAACAAATTAAAATTTTCTAACATTTTGTCACATGACCTTGGTTGGACAAAGAGTTTTCTTCTATAATTATTCTGTTTTCACTACTATGATTCTACCAAAATGTATGTATTCACTTTATTTCGACTCAAACTTTTATATTACAGCCGGCTTTGCATAAATTTCATTGTCATGATACTCTATAAAAAGGTGTCTCTATTTATGTGATTATTATCTGAAAAATTGAACCCCTAATGTGGAAATTAATCAATTATTGAAACATTATTATCAGACATAGACCAATTAATGTTTGGTAAAGTGGGCAGGGATTCGAGTGGTTGATGTTTAATCTTCATGATCTCTTAACTCACTGAAATTCAAGTTTTAAGGCAAAATAAGTAAAGTAAACCTCATAAATAAAGACCATCTACCTAGATTACAACATATAAAAAGCATAACCTTTTTAATTAAAAGCTATAAATCGGATTCCCTAATGAACTCAAAAGTAGCATCCACCAACATAAAGAAAAAAAATGCTTTAATCTTTGGTGAAGATGCTCTAATTAAGTACCTACGAAGCATAATATTTTTTGGAAAATTTCCGGGAAAATCTGCGGTTTACTCTTCGGGTGTGCACTGAGTAACCTATTCACCGTGCAATAGGTTGCAAACCACACAAGAAATGTAAACCGTACTAGGCAAGCCTGATGCAACGATCAGTAACTGAGGAAAGTGCTAATAAGGGGAATCGATCACAGATCCCCACGTGAAAAATTATTCACACAACCAATTCATCCAACCCTTGGGACTCTAGAAATCATAATTAGGAAAGCTGATTAAAGTCATTGTGGAGTATGAAGGAAGTGATAATAAAATTTTGTTCGAAATTACTTGAACAAATAGTCTAATTAATGCACGAAAAAATATAGGAGTTTCCCCTATGACGGTGGCCGGTGCAAACCATGTCCACATTTGTTGGGAGACCCAAGTTCCCAAAACTAGCATATTTTTGGATAACCTGAGCTATTAATACTTGTCCACCATATCTATCTGTTCAGTGAGTTTGAGCTTAAATTAAAGGATTTAACTTATAGAATAATAAGTATAAACATTTTTTTATATTAATATTGTTTAATCTCTTATAATTAAAAGATTAGTTACTATTTTATCAAGTCGCTCACTAAGGCTAACAATAGAAGTATAATTGCATATTATCTTATAATGACATAATTTATTTATAAATATTTATAGGTGTCAATACATAGAGCCTAAACTCTCAGTGGATTGTTAAAAGAGAAAAAAAAAAGAAAGGAGGACCTTATTGTACACATAAGATCTTTGACTCATGTAAATCAGATTCACCCATTTAAACTATTCCAACTTGAAAATCCTTGTTGGGAAAATCTTGAACAATGTTTCACATGGTGTAAAAAAACAAAGAGAGAAGAAAATCTCCCCCTCACCCCCTCCCCAAAGCTTTAGCTGATTAATTGTCAGTATATGTAAGCCATGTGAGATGTTGGGGGATCTTGGTTTCCTACATTTAATGCAGACTGGACTATTTCATGTTCAAACATGACCTGTGTAGGGGACTACAAACCTACTAATTTTATTAAATACAAGGGTCTTTTAACTTGTTATGGCTAGCCTCTGATATTTTTAAGTGTTTAAATTCTGCGCATTGATATTGTATAAATCTTTTACGTTATGTAGTTTAGTTGACATAACTTTTCATAGCAGTGCAATATGGTAATCTATCAATAGAATAAAACTTGTTATATTACGTTAAGTTACACTAATAATGTAAAAGTCGTGATTTATATTGTTAGCATATATAAATTAATGTATTGAAAAGTGTTATTTTTCTACTGTTTGGGACAACTTTAAATGCATTCATGATTCAACTAGTGGGAATTCTAAGAAGAAAATGAAGACCTTTTTCTTTGTCCTTAAACTGTACCCATGTGGGGCAACACACTGTTAGGTCTTGCTATGTCTGTACCTGGGCTATTAATTAAACATTCTAATTTTCTTGTTATATAAAGTCTCAAAAGCTAACAAACTTAAGTTTATTTGTAAGTGGGGTTCTTTTCTTAGTTGTATGTGGAAGATAATTAATGAATCTAAAGTAGCTTTCTCCTTATTCTTTTAATTTCTTCCATTGGACAACAGATCATTTGGGTTTTGATGCGGTGTATCTTAGAGAATGTCCAAGAGAAAAAGGGTTAATAATTTTTTGGATGTTTAAGATTATTAAGACAATAATGGGATAGGAGAAGAAGCATGTCAAGTTCACTTTTTTTATGTGTTTCATTAACAAATTGAAGATGTTGAACTTTTTGAGAATGTTTGTCAAGTGTGGCAGTAAATGTCTTGAAGATGTGAAGGGTTCTAATTTTGACATATGAAAGGTGTTTAATTTTCTATATTAATAGGTAGATCAAGTGATGCTTTAAACAAGATTTAGAGAAAATTCAATGAATAAGGAGCAAGTTGCCGTACTATTGTAGAGTACAACTTAGGTAGGTATTCTCAAAAACCAAAGAATTTGATACTTTAGCTAATCTTTGACCCTAAAGGGATGAATTTGCACGGAAACATAAAATAAAGAGGAAAAAAAAGTTGAGCGTAGCTAGACGTCCTTGATT
>AWOL01S0005556.1:9188-29157 GCA_000715115.1 Nicotiana otophora | reverse complement strand
TATATATATATATATATATATATATATATATATATATATATATATATATATATATATGTATATATATATATATTGATCAACCAAATTATTAAGTGGACACGAAGTACGTGTTCTAAACTGTTGGATATTGAGTTTGGATCCCGGGTCGCTCTATGTGAACTAACCCGATCCATCTAAAAGAGATAAGGTAAAAGAAAGTTACTCAAAATAAACCACCATAGCGTAAAAAACGTACACTACTTATTGTTCTCGCCCTTCAGTTTAATCTAACATTGGTATCAGAGCAGTGTTATTTATATCCTGATTCGATTGCCTCCGTGAAAAATATTGTGTTGGAAGTATCCCTCATTTACTATCTGTTATTTTTTTTTCTTTTGCTAATTGTGCTTGGGGAGATGGTCATGTTGTGAGAACGACATAAAACTGTTAATTTTGTACTGTTGCTTTTGTCGCTCAAACTTGGTATAGTTAATTATTAATTAGGATTGTAAATTTTCTTTTAAGGTGCCACATATTTCTTTTTATGTCATATGTGTTAAAAATAGATGACACTTCGTCGGATCGGGAGATTTAAAATACCTGCAACAAATTTTCTTATGTGCCCGACTCTTTAACCATCTGTGTGGTTAATTTAGGATACCAATTGAAAGGAATTATCAATAATGTTTCCCATGTGTTTGATCAGAAGTCACAAAATGTTTTAGTTGGCTTTTATGTGTATCACTCTTCAAAGTACAACTTGTCTACTCTTTCGTGGCTTTGTTTATGAAACTACTACGTTTTCTATTTCATAATTTTTTGAATGCTTTAATGTCAGGCATTAGCTTGTTACAGAGACACATATTTAACTTATAATTTAATTGAGTATTAAAAACGGTCTTAACCTCCATTTAAAAATGTGTCAGATTTTTTTTTGGTTGTCATTACTTGGAGTGGCGGTGCTTGTTTTGAATTTTACCCCAAGAAAGTTGCAAAAAGTAATTCTTTTAATAATAATTATTGAGAAGTTAAACCCAATGTTTAACTCTGTATGATATTCTTTTGGTTATCTGTAATTGCAAAGTTAAGTTTGATTGGTTAGTGTCACCTCTTTGACCATATTTAATATGGTTAGATAATTAATACAATTATACTACTACTTCAACTTAGGTATGTGGTCATATGCTTTCTAAGTGCCTAGCTGAGCATCTAAATATTTAAAGATATGGTCTATAGTGTATTCATTGTTTTCTTTACTGATATATTGCTGGTCATAGAGGATGGAATGTTTATTTATAAATAAATAAATGACCGTTAAACTTGATTTCTCTTCTACAAGTGATTATGACATATGTTATCACATAGAATGATTATGAAAAATCATTCGAATTGCTTCCTTGTTCCCATTTCAGAAATGGTTGGATGGAAACAAGCTCGAAGTACGCTAAATAAAAGTGGTACTGAAAGTCGAGCAAGGAGACAATGTAGAAGAGTACATCGTCGAAGGACCTATTTCAGTAACGATTCAGATTCAAATTCTGAAGTCATCAGGAATGACATTCCGAGTTCAATACAAAACATCTTTAGGGATGATAAAGCTCGATGTAGAGAAGGAAGAGAAAATATGAGGAGTTTAAAAAGTTCAAGATGGACCCATCTGCTACTATACCAATTCATCTTCACCTTTTTTGGGTTAAAACTAGCAGAACTGTTCTCTTATCATATATTAGTCAATACATGGAGAGCTTTAGCTATATTGATGGATTATCTCTCAAATCATTGGGGCGATGTATTGGCTAGTATTTATCATAATTTTGGTCCAAATAAATTGGCGAATAGCCATGAGCGATTCGGCAATGCAGTGCATGTCTAGGAAAGTAGTTGATCTAGAATGAATAGATTCGAGTAGAAAGGGAAGACAACTAAAATTAGTAATAGCTTGTATTCATAGGCCAACCATTACACTTATCACGAGGGTATTGAGTGTAATTGTGGGTACAATATAATATTTGAACTCGAGTTCACCTCTTCCGAGGATGAGGGATCAAATAACTACTCCTGGAGTAGCGAATGACGTCTGGGGTATTGTGAGTAATAATATCCTCATGTTGGTAATGCATCCTTTCCATATGTGATTGGATTTCTACATGGAGCGTTAGTACAACTTTAATGAGTTTGAAATACTATAGCTCTTAATGTTCGCAGGTCGCACGAACTATTTGTCTGTATGAATTACGTGTGTTATTGACATAAAATTGGTTCGGGTATAGCCCGTCATGAGCGGAGTGGGAAATGTTGGATATTGAGTTTGGATCTCGGGCCACTCTATGTAGGCTAACCCGACTATCTAAAAGAGATAAGGTAAAAGAAAATTACTCAAAATATACCACCATACACAATTAAATAGTGATGGGGTTAATCAGGTTTTTATTGAGGGTTAACTTCTTTTTTACATGAATCACGTTAAGTTTCCTTCTTCTCCAGAAAGAGAAGAAAGAAACTTCCTTCTTCCTTTTCAAAAACCACACAAAGATAAAAGACACTTAGTTCGTGAAATTTTTACTTTGTTTCCAAGAGATTTAAAGTTCGACTTGGGACAATTCTTTTGGTGGTGAGTTCAACAATCTTCGCTGCATCAAAAACGTACACAACTTGTTATTCTCGCTCTTTGGTTTAATATAACATAAATAACTTATACAATTTTAACAGTAAATACCCTTCTACGTGAGGCTTAATTTAGTGAATTTTTTCTTTAAGAGAAAAAAAAAAGAAAAAAGGAAGGAAAAGTGTAAATGACAAGGTCTGCAATCTAGAACTATTACAAAGAAGCAATCCCTCTGAAGCAATGATGTCCAGTTAGAAAAAGGTTAAATATTGATTCTGTTTAGCCGAAGGGAAGTTATCGTTTTTGTCCCCAGGGATTACATCTTAGGTAAATCCGCATGAGTTTTTATCACGATCCAAAACTAATCCGTCGTGATGGCGCCTATCGTGGTACTAGGTAAGCCGACTATTCAGATATTTTCAATACTTTAAATTTTTGAAAGATACTAAAATAGTTTAAATAAAGAAAATTCTCTTAAAATAGGATAGGAAATCATAACTCAATACATAAATTCTTCCTAAAACTGGAGTGTCACTGAGTACATGAGCATCTACGAAAAAGGCAAAGGTTGGTACACTATCTTATAAGCAATTCTGAATAAATAAATTAAAAGATAAGGGAGGAGAGTCAAGGTCTGTGAACGCCAAGCAGCTACCTCGATTATCTCCGAAGGTCTGGACTCTGCAAGTCAGCAATCGTCATGACCGGAAGCACCTGGATATGCACACGAGGTGCAGGGTGTAGCGTGAGTACAACCAACTCAATAAGTAAGAAATCTAACCTATGGACTGAAAGTAGTGACAAGTCCAATTATTGCGGTCCACTTTCAATATTTCGAAAAGTTACAGAAAATATGACAATGATATCTCAGATTTTTATATTCTACAAGTGAAGGTATAAGAATTTAGGCATGCTTTCAGATTTCACAACAAAACTTAACACATAACAGAGAAAATCCAGCCCAAATATCATAACTGCTAGCATTGCGCCCACTGTGGGTGTGCAGACTCCGGAGGGGCCAATCCAGCCCAAGTGCTATAATAAACCATATCCTGGCATCAATCAATAAAGCCTATTGTGGCGTGCAACCCGATCCCGTAAATATCACTCACATAAAAACCCTCAACATCACTCAGTCACTAATCTTTTCAGTCTCTCAGCTCACCAGAATCGTGTTATTCAACCCACATAATAATGATATGAGGTAGCAAATAAGGACAACAGAGATCTAGATATATTATGCAAACAATCGTTGTGACTGAGTATAAAATGGCAAGTTAAGCAAATAGTTCAACATGTATCTTAAACAGAATTTCTAATATGATTGACAGCTCAATTGTTCTATCACATGGTAAAAATACAGGTAACAACAAGCTCAATCAATTATTCAGTTCCCTGGAATCGACAAAGTCAAAATTCTTACGGTGCACACCTACATGCCCGTCACCTGGCACATGCGTCACCTCAACATCAATCACATAACATGAAATTCGGGGTTTCACACCCTCAGAACCAAGTTTAGAAGTGTTACTTACCTCATACGACCTCAAAATGCGTCGAATCTAGTCACAAATAGTTCGATACAATCAACACGAGATAAATGAATCAATTCCCTATGAAATAACTAAGCTTTTAATTAAAAGTAAAAACATCCACTCACAAGCCGGCCCCGGGCCCACGTCTCAGAATCAAATAAAAGTCACAAAATCCGGAAGCCCATTCCACCACGAGTCCAACCATACTAAATTTATCAAAATCCAACACCATATTGATATCCAAATCCCTAATTTAAACTCTCCAAATCTCTAGCCTCAAACACTCAAGTTCCACCTTAAAACATACACAAACTAGGTGAGAAAATTTAATGGGGAAATAAGATTATTGAATAAAATGATCACAAGTGACTTACCTCAAGAAACCCCTCGAAAATCCTCTCAAAATCGCCTTAGACCGAGTTTGCAAAGTTCAAAATGAGAGAAATCACGAAACCCTTCGGATTTAAACACTGCCCAGTTATCCCACTTCTGCGGTCAATTATCCGCATCTGCGGAGCTCACTTAAGCTCCCAGACTCCGCACCTGTGCACAAAAATCCGCACCTACAGAAGCGCTCCTGCGCTCACACGTCCGCTTCTGTGGAAACGCCTGACCCCCTTCAACCTCTCTCATTCTCCGCTTCTGTGATGAACCTCGCATAGATGCGCATACGCATCTGCGGAACTTCTTCTGTGCCTGCCACCACTACATAGTCCTGCCCATGTCCACACCTGCGCTCCCTTGCTTGCATCTGCGACCAAGGCTCTGTAGGTGCGATTGCACCAGAAGACTCCCAGCTTCAGCAATCTTTTTAACTCCAAATTCGATCCGTTAATCATCTGAACTCCACCCGAGGCCCACGGTATCCCGATCAATTATACCAACAAATCCTAAAATACGATACAAATTAGTCGAGCCCTCAAATCACATCAACCAACATAAAAAACATGAATCACACCCCAGTTCAAGCCTATTAAAACTAAGGAATTCCAACATCTACAAATGACGCCGAAACCTATCAAATCACGTCCGATTGACCTAGAATTTTGTACACAAGTCAGAAATGACACCACGGACCTAATCGAACTCCCGGAATCCCAATCCGAGCCCGATAACCATAAAGTCCACTCTTTGTCAAACTTCCAAATTTTCAAGTTTTGTCATTTCAAGCCTAATTCAACTACGGACCTTTAAATCACAATCCGGACACACTCCTAAGTCCAAAATCACCCAACGGAGCTAACGAAACCATCAAAACTCTATTCCGGAGTCGTTTACACACAAGTCAACATACGGTCGATAATTTCAACTTAAGCTTTCAACCTTGAGACTAAGTATCTCAATTCATTTTTGAAACCCCCCTCCGGACCCGAACCAACTACCCCGGAAAATGAGCAGTAAATGGGGGAATGGGGTTACAACTCTCAAAATGACCTGTCGGGTCGTTACATCTTTCCCCTCTTAAATAAACGTTCGTCCTCAAATAGGTCTAGAAATGTACCTGGAGTCTCAAATAGTTCTGCATCTCCCGCTCGGTCTCCCAAGTAGCCTCCTCAATTGGCTGGCCTCTCCACTGTATCTTCACTAAAGTTATGTCCTTTGACCTCAACTTTCGAACCTGTCAATTCAAAATGGACACCGGCTCCACATCATAAGTCAAATCACCATCCAACTGAACCGTGCTGAAATCCAAAACATGAGACGGATCACTGACATACTTCTGGAGCATAGAAACATGAAATACTGGATGCACACTCGACAAACTAGGTGGCAAGGCAAGCTTGTAAGCCACCTCTCTAATCCTCTGAAGTACCTCAAATGGCCCAATATACCGAGTGCTCAACTTTCCCTTCTTCCTGAATCTCATAACACCCTTTCATGGGTGAAACCTTGAGAAGTGCCTTCTTCCCAACCATAAAAGTAACATCACGAACCTTCCTATCGGCATAACTCTTCTGTCTAGACTGCGCTGTACTAAGCCGATCCTGAATCAATTTGACCTTGTCCAAAGCATCCTGAACCAAGTCAGTACACAATAGCCTAGCCTCACCCGGCTCAAACTAACCCACAAGAGATCGACACCGTCTCCCATACAAATCCTCATACAGAGTCATATAAATGCTCGACTGGTAGCTGTTGTTGTAGGCAAACTCCGTGAGCGGCAGAAACTGATCCCAAGAACCCCCAAAATCAATGACACAAGTGCATAGCATATCCTCCAATATCTGAATAGTGCGCTCGGACTACCCGTGTGTTTGAGGGTGAAATTTTGTACTCAATTCAACTTGGGTGCCCAACTCTCGCTGCACGACTCTCCAAAAAAGTGATGTAAACTACACGCCCCGATCTGAAATGATAGACACCGGCACACCATGAAGGCGAACAATCTCGCTGATGTAAATCTCAACCAACCGCTCCGAAGAATAAGTAGTACTTTACTGGAATGATGTGCGCGTATTTGGTGAGCCGATCCACAATCACCCAAATAGCATCAAACTTCCTCGAAGTCTATGGAAGCCCAACTACAAAATCATTGGTGATATGCTCCCATTTGCACTCTGGAATCTCCAGCCTCCGAAGCAATCCACCTGGTCTCTGATGCTCATAGTTCACCTGCTGGCAGTTAAGGCATCGAGCTACAAATGCCACTATATCCTTCTTCATTCTCCTCCACCAACAGGGATGCCTCAAGTCCTGATACATCTTCGCGGCACCCAGATGAATGGAATACCTCGAACTGTGGGCCTCCTCAAGAATTAGCTCACGTAGCCCATCTACATTGGGCACACAAATCCGTACCTGCATCCTCAACACCCCATCATCCTCAATAGTAACATCCTTGGCATCATCGTGCTAAACTGTGTCTTTAAGGACAAGTGAATGAGGATCATCATACTGGCGCTTTCTGATGCAATCATATAAGTAAGACCAAGAAACCACATAAGCTAGAACCCGACTGGGCTCCGAAATATCTAATCTCACGAACTGGTTGGCCTAGGCCTGAACATCAACTGCAAGCGGTCTCTCACCAACATGAATGAATGCAAGGATACCTATACTCACCGCCTTTCTACTTAAGGCATCAGCCACCACATTGGCCTTCCCGGGATGATACATGATAGTAATATCATAGTCCTTTAGCAGCTCCAACCATCTCTGCAACCTCAAATTTAGATCTTTTTGTTTGAACAAGTGCTGGAGACTCCGATGATCCATAAATACCTTACAAGACACACCATAGAGATAATGCCTCTAAATCTTCAATATATGAACGATGGCAGCCAACTCCAAATCGTTGACGGGGTAGTTCTTCTCATGAGGCTTCAACTGTCACGAAGCATAAGTAATCACTCTACACTTCCGTATCAAAACACACCCAATACCGATCCGAGAAGCATCATAATACACTGTATAAAAGCCTGAAGCTGAAGGCAAAACTAGAACTGGAGTTGTGGTCAAGGCGGTCTTGAGCTTCTGAAAGCTCTTTTCACACTCATCCGACCACCTAAAAGTAGTACCCTTCTGGGTCAATTTGGTCAAAGGCAATGCAATAGACGAGAAACCCTCCACGAAGCAACGATAATAGTCGGCCAAGCCGAAAAAGCTCTGAATGTCTATAGTTGAGGACGGTCTGGGTCAACTCTGAACCGCCTCTATCTTCTTCGGATCCACCTGAATCCCCTCACTGTACACCACGTGCCCCAAGAACGCCACTGCACTAATCCAATACTCATACTTGGAGAACTTGGCATAAAACCTCTCCTCCCTCAACCACTGCAACACAATCCTTAAATGCTGGGCATGCTCCTCCTGGCTACGAGAGTACACCAGGATATCATCAATGAATATTATGACAAGTGAGTCGAGATAAGGCTAAAATACATTGTTCATGAGATGCATGAATGTTGCTGGGGCGTTGGTAAGCCCAAACGACATCACAAGGAACTCATAATGACCATAACGGGTCCTGAATGTCGTCTTTAGAATATCCGAGTCCCGAATCTTGAATTGGTGATACCTAGATCTCAAATCAATCTTAGATAACACACTCGCCCCCTGAAGCTGGTCAAATAGATCATCAATACGCGGCAAAGGATACTTGTTCTTGATTGTAACTTTGTTCAATTGCCTATAGTAAATGCACATCCTCATAGTGCCATCCTTCTTATTCACAAACAGAACTGGTGCACCCCAATGCGACATACTAGGCCTAATGAACCCCTTATCAAGAAGTTCCTAAAGCTGTTCTTTCAATTCCTTCAACTTAGCTGGTGCCATACGATATGGAGGGATAGAAATGGACTGAGTGCCCGGCACCAGGTCAATACCAAAATCAATATCCCTGTCGGGCGGCATGCCCGGCAGGTTTGCAGGAAACACATCGGAAAAATATCACACCACCTGAACAGAATCAATAGTAGGAGTATCAGCATCCACATCCCTCACAAAGGCCAAATAAGACAGACACCCTTCCCAACCATCCATTGGGCCTTCAAATATGAAATCACTCTACTGGGGACATCGTCTAGAGAACCTCTCCACTCGATCCTTGGCAAACCCGGCATCGCCAACATCATGGTCTTAGCGTGACAATCTAGAATAGCATGACATGGAGACAACCAATCCATACCCAAGATCACGTCGAAATCAACCATACTAAGCAATAAGAGTTCAACTCTCGTCTCTAATCCTCCAATAATCACTACACATGACCGATATACACGGTCCACAACAATGGTATCGTCTATTGGGGTAGATACATGAATAGATGAAACTAAGGACTCGCGGGGCATATCCAGATAATGAGTAAACTACGATGATACATATGAATAAGTAGAACCAGGGTCAAATAATACAGAAGCATCCCTGTGGCATACTGAGACAATACATGTGATCACTATGTCTGAAGCAACGACGTCTGGCCTGGCGGGAATAGAATAGAATCGGGCCTGACTGCCGCCTAATCGGCCTCCCCCTCTTAGGCGAGCCCTAGCTGCCTAAGCCTTACCCCGAGTTGGCTGGGCGGGTGGTGAAGTAACTGGTGTTGTAGTCGTGGCCTGACTTCTCTGCTGAACTGGACCTCCCGTAAGGCGAGGACAAAACCTCTTCACATGACGCAACTCTCCACACTCGAAACATCCCTTCTCGGAAAATGGTGGTAAATACTAAGGCGGACCCCGAGAACCAGAATAACTACCAGAAGAACCTGGTGCAGACGAACTTTGAACTGAAGGTGCACGCGATGAACTCTGAGCTGGGAGGGTACTGAGGGATGATTGGCCCGGTCTAGCACTATATGAACCATGGCTGGATGATGCATCACGATGAACTGGATGAGTTATCTGAACGGGCCTATAAAGACAACCCCTGACGTGGTAGAATTGACCCTCAAAAGGAACACCGCTGAAACCACCCAATCTACGAGGACTCTTAGCCTCACGCTCCTTACTACAGACCATCTCTAGTCGCCGAGCAATATAAACCATGTCACGCCCCAAAATCGAGGAGCGCGACTGGCGCTCAACCGAGTGAACCCAACCGAGCAAGCTTGTTAGATTTCTTCTACCCAAACTCATCCATGAATAAGGAGAATATATGTTTTCCCTAATTAAACAATAAAGTGGTCATGTCTTCAATTACCAATTTCTTACCATAAGTTTCACAATTTTTAAAGTCTCAAATGGACAAGTAAAACAACCACTACATAGCATAGTTTGTCTTTTTCAGTACCAATACACAACCCACACTATGTCTACAGAGCCTCTATAGATAAATAAGAGTACAACAATAATGTCGGCAACAAGGCCCCGACTATACCTCAACCATAATACATAAAGAACAAAAGATACATGAGCCTGGGATGAAGTGGGGCTCACCAAGTCAGCTGGAAAGAAGGTGTACTGCTATCACTGATCAATGTCTCCTACTGTGAAACCACCTGCATCAATTTAAAGATACAGCGCCCTCGACAAAAAGGACGTTAGTACCATCGAATAGTACTAGTATGACAACTAAACACCAATTTAAGAATTTAGAAATACAAGATAATTATGCTGAACCAGTGCGGCAATAGAATAATATAGATAACTGTCTCAACCATAGATAGCTTATTAAAAGCTATCAACAACATTTATAGGATTTAAGATGAGATCCTCTATAACCATCATCACAAAAAGCGGCCTGGCCGCCTCACCTGATGTATGTAGGTGGAGGTGTACATATAATACCGCAACTCTAATCAAGCGGCCCTGCCGCCTCACCTCAATGTATGCGGGTGGATGTATAACCACAGTACCAAGAACCTACACAAAGCGGCTATGCCACCTCATCCCAATATATGCGGGTGGAAATGCATCAACGATACCAATACCAACACAAAGCGGCTATGCCGCCTCACCCAAATGTATGCGGGTGGTGGTTCCATGACAATACCAAAACCATACACAAAGCAGTCGTATTGCCTCACCCCAATGTAAGCGGGTAGAGGTGCAGTCCCACAATATCATAATCCAACATAAAGCGGACATGCCGCCTCACCCCAATATATATACAGGTGGAGGTGTATCACAATCACAATCTCTATACCATAATCCCCACACAAAGCGGTCATGCCGCCTCACCCAATTTATGCGGGTGGAGGTGTTTCACAATCACAATCTCTATACCATAATCCCCACACAAAGCGGTCATGCCGCCTCACCCAATTTATGCGGGTGGAGGTGTTTCACAATCACAATCTCTATACCATAATCCCCACACAAAGCGGTCATGCCGCCTCACCCAATTTATGCGGGTGGAGGTGTTTCACAATCACAATCTCTATACCATAATCCCCACACAAAGCGGTCATGCCGCCTCACCCAATTTATGCGGGTGGAGGTGTTTCACAATCACAATCTCTATACAACTTGGCGTAATAACTTTCACATAAATCACGATTAGAAATTATAACACGTGGATCCGTAATCCATAGTTTGGGACACATCCTCAATTTATAATGCAATATGATAAGAGCATTTAAAAAAAGAATTGAACATATATCTTCATCACAAAACTTATCGGAATACTCGATTTATAATCAACATCTCGGAACTTACAAGGATAATGAGAATTCCAATTCTTAAAGAAGAGTTTAGCCAACATACCTCAATTGAGCTTCCTTAAACTCTAAAACGTTCTGGAATTCTTAGCAACTTCAATCTATTTTAGAAATATAACAAATTGAACCACAACTAGGAAGATGATTATGGTTCTAGTTCATTTGAGTATTTTATCAAACACTAGGTGTGTATTAAGGTTTGAAGGCCCTTTTTTGGAGGATTCCATCATCCCACAACCCAATCTTTACCATTTTTAGCTCAACAATCTTCCTACATCCTTTGATAATATATGCATGTAAAATAACCAACCCTCTTGAAGAATATTAAGGGTTAGGGTGTAGAATATTACCTCTAAGATGAAGACCTAGTGAGTTTTCCTTCTTAATCTTCCAAAACTTGGGCAAAAATTGAAGGACAAATATTGGAGAACACCTTCTCACTCTAGGGCACCCTCTCTCACTCTAAAATATCAGATAATAGCTCAAAAATACCCCAAAGAGTGTATTTAATGAAATAGGGTCGGTTTTAAAAATCCAAAAATAGAGCTCCGGAACAAGGTATGCGATCACATAACTGATATGCGGACCGCATATCGGTCGCGTAGTTGGTTACAAAATAGCCAAAAGAGTTGTTTGTGTATGCGGTCACTATGCGGTCCGCATAACTATTATACGGTCGCATAATGCACCCCATAACAGTTATGCAGTCGCATAGTCGACCGCATAATTGCTTCCAATTGGCCCAATTAACTGCCTCACTTTGTGGCCATTATGCGGTTCGCAGAGTGATTCTGCGGTCGCATAATGGACTGCAGAAATGTATTTTTCCTCCAAATATTTGTTTTTACTTTCCGGTGCATTGTTCAACCCAAAAGGTCTGAGTTTCTACAATCCTCAAACACGTAAGCCTAGTCTGACACCATGAAATATTATTTTCTTTGCAAATATTTACCGGGCTTACCACTTAAGTACTTCAAAATTTTCCGGGGTGTTACAAACTATCTCGTCGAACTGAGCACCGGATACACTCTCCCGAGTCATAGCAAAACGCAACTGATAGGTGAGGCCATCAATGAACCTCCTAATCCTCTCCCTCTCAGTGGGAGCCAACCAAACTGTGTGACGAGCCATCTCTGAAAATCTCATCTCATACTGGCTCACAGAAAAGCCATCCTGACGTACCTGCTCGAACTGTCTGCGCAGCTCCTCCTTACGGGTCGGTGGCACAAACTTCTCTAAGAAGAGAATAGAGAACTCGTGCCATGAAAGTGGTGTAGCACCGACTGGACTGCTCCTCTCATAGGTCTCCAGAATACCCATCGTGCAAAGAATCCGCTCGCACCTATCCAAGAAGTCCTGGGCATCCTCAGACTCAGCCCCACTGAATAATAGAGGTTGGATTCTCCCAAACCTCTCAAGTCTCTTCTGCTCAACCTCACTTATAACGGGACCCACTTGGGCCTGAGCAGCTACAACCGGCTTGGCTGGCAATACCCCCGACATCTGAAGTCCCTACATCACCTGCTCTAGAGTATGGGCAGTGGGAGTCTGAGTACCTCCCCCTGCCTGAGAAGTGGCTGGCGCGGTATGAACATAAAATGCCTGAGCAAGGCTAGTGCACATAATCAAAATCTGAGCCAAAGCCGCCTGAAGACCTGGAATCACAATGGGCACAGGTGGTGCCTGAGCTGGCCCTACTGGCTCAACCACATCTGGAACCTGCTCCTGAGTTGGAGTAACCGGTGGATCTGCAGGTGCTGCTTTAGCTGTTGTACGAGCCACACCTCTGCTAGTACCGCGGCCCCTACCGCAACCTCGGCCTCTCGTGGTCCTAGCTGGTGGTACTGGTGGTTGTCCGTCCTATCCGGTAGCACGTGTCCTCACCATCTGTGAGTGAATAGAACAACAGAAGTTTAGTTTATGGAATGAACAAATCTGCACGACGAGAATACAAGAATGTGAAGTCTCCTAAGGGTTCGGCAGCGTCTCGAAGATAAGTATAGACATCTCCGTACCGATCCATCCGCAAGACTCTACTAAACCTGCTCATGATTCGTGAGACCTATGTAACCGAGGCTCTGATACCAACTTCTCACGACCCAAAACCAACCTGTCTTGATGGCGCCTATCGTGGTATTAGGCAAGCCGACTATTCAGACATTTCCAACACTTTAAATCTTTGAAAGATACTAAAACAATTTAAATAAAGGAAAATCTCTTAAAATAAGATAGGAAATCATAACTCAATACATAAATTCTTCTCAAAACCGGGATGTCACCGAGTACATGAGCATCTACGAAAAAGGCAACGTCTGGTACACTGTCTAATAAGCAATACTGAATAAATAAACTGAAAGATAAGGGAGGAAAGTCAAGGTCTGCAAACGCCAAGCAATTACCTCGATGATCTCCGAAGGTCTGGACTCTGCAAGTCAGCAACCGCCGTGACCGGAAGCACTTGGATCTGCACACGAGTTGCAGAGTGTAGTGTGCATACAACCAACTCAATAAGTAACAAATCTAACATTTGGACTGAAAGTAGTGACAAGTTCAATTATTACGGTCCACTTTCAATATTTAACAGTACGGAAAGTTACAAAAAATATGACAATGATATCTTAGATATTTATATTTTACAAGTGAAGGTACAAGAATTTAGACATGCTTCCAATAAGAACTTAGACATGCTTTCAGATTTCACAACAAAACTGAACACATAACAGGGCAGATCCAGCCCACATGCAAATAAAACAGGGCAGATCCAGCCCAAGTGCAAATAAAAGGGTAGATCCAGCCCAAATGTCATAACTGCTAGCATTGCGCCCACTGTGGGTGTGCAGACTCCAGAGGGGCCGATCCAGCCCAATTGCTATAATAAGCTAAATCCTGACATCAGTCAATAAAGTCCGCTGCGGCATGCAATCCGATCCCATAAATATCACTCACAATAAAACCCTCAGCATCACTCAGTCACTAATCTCTTCAGTCTCTCGGCTCACCAGAATCATGTTATTCAACCCACACAATAATGATATGACCTAGCAAATAAGGACAACAGAGACTAAGACATATTATGCAAACAATAGCTGTGACTGAGTATAAAATGGCAAGTTAAGCAAATAGTTCAACATGTATCTTAAACGGAATTTCTAAGATGATTAACAACTCAATTGTTCTATCCATGGTAAAAATACGGGTAACAACAAGCTTAGTCAATTATTCAGTTCCCTGGAATCGCCCGAGTCAAAATTCTTACGGTGCACGCCTACAAACCCGTCACATGGCACATGCGTCACCTCATCACCAATCACAAAACACGAAATTCGTGGTTTCACACCCTCAGAACCAAGTTTAGAAGTGTTTCTTACCTCAAACTGTGCAAAACTCTACTCCAACAAGCCCTTGTCTCGCGAAACAGCCTCCAAATGCCTCTAATCTAGCAACAAATAGTTCGATACAATCAATACGAGCTAAAGGGATCAATTCCATATGAAATTACTAAGCTTTTAATTAAAAGTCAAAAAGTCCACTCAAAAGACGGGCCTCAGGACCACGTCTCGGAATCCAATAAAAGTCATAAAATTCGGAAGCCCATTCTGCCACGAGTCCAACCATACTAAATTTACTAAAATCCAACACCAAATAGACACCCAAATCCCCAATTTAAACTCTCTAAATCCCTAGCCTCAAACTCCCAAATTTCATCTTAAAAACACACAAACTAGGTGGAGAAATTCAATGGGGAAACAAGATTATTGAATAAAAATGATCACAAGTGACTTACCTCAAGAAACCCCTCAAAAATCCTCTCAAAAATCTCCTTAGACCGAGTTTGCAAAGTCCAAAATAAGAGAAATCACGAAACCCTTCGAATTTAAACAATGCCGAGTTATCCCGCTTCTGCAGTCCAAAAATCCGCTTCTGCGGTGCCACTTTTGCGGTCAATCATTTGCATTTGCGGAGCTCACTTAAGATCCCATACTCCGTACCTGCGCACCAAAATTCGCACATGCGAAAGCGCTCCTGCGCTCACACGTCCGCTTCTGCGGAAAAGCCTGACCCCTTCAGCCTCTCTCATTCTCCGCTTCTGCGACCAACCTCGCACAGATGCGTATCCGCATGGCCGCACCTGCGACCATTGCACAGTACTCCCCATGGACGCACTTGCGCTCCCTTGCTCGCACCTGCGAGCTCCCACCTGCGACCAAGGCTCCGCAGGTGCGGTTGCACCAGAAGACTCCCAGCTTCAGCAATCTTTCAAACTCTAAATTCGATCCGTTAACCATCCGAACTCCACCCGAGGCTTACGGGACCTTGACCAATTATACTAATAAGTCCTAAAATACGATACGAACTAGTCGAGCCCTCAAACCACATCATTCAACATTTAAAACACGAATCGCACCCCAATTCAAGCCTATTGAAACTAAGGAATTCCAACATCTACAAATGACGCCAAAACCTATCAAATCACATCCGATTGACCTCTAATTTTGTACACAAGTCACAAATGATACCACAGACCTACTCTAACTTCCGGAACCCCAACCCGAGCCCGATAACCATAAAGTCCACTCTCGGTTAAACTTTTAAACTTTCAAGCCTTATTCAACTACGGACCTCCAAATCATAATTCGGACACACTCCTAAGTCCAAAATTACCCAACGGAGCTAACAGAACCATCAAAACTCCATTCTGAAGTCGTTTACATACAAGTCAACATCCGTTCAACCATTTCAACTTAAGCGTTCAACCTTGAGACTAAGTGTCTCAATTCATTCCGAAACCCCTCTCCGGACCCGAACCAACTACCCCGGCAAGTCACATAGCAGCTATAAAGCATAAAATGAGCAGTAAATGAGGAAAAGTTTTGACAAAGTCCCAATCTAGAACAATGCATTGAAGGCCAAATAAAAATATTCTATAGCATTGCTATATGTTAATTTAGAAGGGGAAACAACATATAAATTCGGGTGCAATCTGGTTCAGTTAGACATGTATGCGACCTTATAATATATAGTCTATTAAGGATATAATGTCAAGTCTTGACCCATCGAAAAGGTATATGTGAACCAGTTTAATTAACACCATTACAATACGATTAAAGATATGATAGGTATATAACAATAAGGAAAATCTACATTTCTGAAATTCTTGTAATATTTCGTGACACATACAAAGAAGTTTGTTTAGAACATGTAGTACTTGTTAATAATCCCAAAGTTCCCCCAGCTTGCTTTTTCCATAAAATAGTGTAGTTTAAATAGGAGAAGAGAATACCATATAGGACCTATTAGTTTTACCTATTTGATATAATCAGTTATTTGTCGAATACAAAGACTAAATAATAAAGTTATACGTGGAGCAATGGCGAACACTCTTAATAACAAATACAACTGCATTCTTTTCTTCCTCCTTTATTTATAGTCATGTTGACGCAGTGTATCTTATAAGCAGAGACTAAATCAGGATTTGAACTTTCTAATTTCTAACTTCTAGAACAATGACATCAAGTATAGTATATAATTGTGTTTTGAATTTAATTTTTGTGCATATATAATGAATTTTTTAATATAAATATATGATATAGACTAAAGCTACTGAGTTCAATTGACTCTCAAAAAACCTTCTAAGTGCTTATAAAACGTGTTAGAGCAAAAAAATTAGTAATAAATTTTAGGGTGTTTAAGATCATAAAGACAGCATGTCAAGTTTACTTCTTTGAGGTGTTTCATAAACAAAATAGAAGATGTGGAACCTTTTGAGAATGTTTGTCAGGTGTGGCAGTAAATGTTTGAAGATGTGAAAGGTCCTAATCATGACATGCACATGAAAAGTATTGTGAATATAATTAGGTAGATCAAGTGAAGTTTTGAACAATATTTAGAGAAAATTCAATGAATTAGGAGCAAGTTGCCGTACTATTGTAGAGTACAACTCAGACAGATCTATTATAAGAAATTTCGCCGATGGTTATCCAATTTATTATTTATTTCATAAAAATCACTTAACTATTTTTTATCATTTAAAAGTCACTCAACTTTATCTTTGTAATTTAAAAGTCATTCTAGTTCAAAACCTATAAAATATTCAATAAAAAATATGACATGGCATTACATTTAATTAAAAAATCTAACAATAATGCCATATAAGCTTAAATAGACCATATCTAAGTTAGACCCATTTCTTCTTTAGCCCGATTTGACCCATAACCCAAATGAGTTTTAATATTTTGACAATTAGAAGGAAAAGAAGAGAACAATTATTTTGTGCTAAAAATATCTTACTTAATTTGTTACGTAATAACCTTAATACCACCACCTATAATTTCATTAAAAATATGAACAGAACTAGCACAGAACCAGTTTTTGCATCTTTCATATCATTTTATAATTTTCCATGAAGTTAAAATACTACCATATCAATCTCACATAACAATTAAATATATCACTAACAGACAAAAATAACAAGCTACGAAGAACCTATTTTCACAAATTACTATTCCATTAAAGTCAAAATATTGCTTATTAAGCAATACTAACAGACAAAAATACTGCTCAGTAAGAAACACCCACAATGAAATTGCATAGTAGAAATTGTCAATACACACCACAATCGTAAACAACCTATATCGATAGTTTGGACAAAAGAAAGAGACAACGTATTGTGTCATTGACCGTAAATGTACTACCAAAACCTAAAGATAAATTCAAAAGACCTAATTTTTCTTAAATGTTTTAGACTTCTTTTTCTACAAATTAACCACAAAATTAAAGTGCTAGTCCAGTTAATTGTTCAAATATTAATAAACCATTTTGGTTATAGGTCAAATCAAGCTGAAGAAGAAATGAGTCTAACTTAGATATAGTCTATTTAAGCTTATGTGGCATTATTGTTAGAATTTTTAATTAAATGTAATGCCATGTCATATTTTTTATTGGATATTTTGTAGGTTTTGAACTAGAATGACTTTTAAGTTACAAAGATAAAGTTGAGTGACTTTTAAGTGATGAAAAATAATTAAGTGACTTTTGTGAAATAAATAATAAGTTGGATGACCATCAGTGAAATTAACCTGAAACTATTTATTAGATACTATAACTATGCTTTGAACCAAAAGGGATGAATCGTTGGAATAGATTAAATAAAGAAAAGAAAGAAAAAAAGAAAAGAAGAGAGATGAATGTAATTCGACTTCCTAGTCTAAATTATAGTGATAAACCAAACAATTGTAACTTTGAACTACGGGTTTTAAGATAGATTTTACACAATGCTACCAGTAAATATACTGCTATTGAAATCCTTAATAAAGTGATGCTATTATATATATATATATATATATATATATATATATATATATATATATATATATATATATATTCAAGTCAATCTTGGCGCGGACTCTATAAATTATAATAGGATATATAATGATATTTCAAGTAGTCTTGATTCATTGAAAATATATGAACCAGCTTATTAACTAACACCTCTTTACGTCATTTAGTATATGATTTGGTATAACAATAGGGATGTCGGGCTATTATTAAGAAAGGAAGATCTAAATAATCCATATTTTATTGGAGTATAATATTATTTTAGCATATCTTATATAGGTTCCGCCTAAAATGTGGAATGTTAATTAGTACAAAGTAAATTCCCTCGGTTTCATTGTCAAATTCATAGCTTGAGCTTCTATTGCCTTAAAATAGAAAAGTTTGATTTAAAGAATATGTTGAAATAATAGTAATTTTTTGTTCGAAAAAATTGAATTCAGTAGAACCATTTATCCTCTGGACGTGAAACTTCCGAACAATATTCTCAGTATCTCGTAATATGTTATCTTGTACTATGATTGTGTTCCATCTCCCATATTAATTAAGTAAATATACTTAACCATGCTATCAACCTTTTATTAATCATCACAAATTAATAGCAACGGATCTAGGCGGATGAAGTTCGAGACTGTTTTTGTGTTAGAACGAACATTTTGAAAGAACATGTATGCGATTAATTAGTTAAAGGATAGAAAAGCAAAATGATTGATGTCCAATAATATATTCTGTATTATCTCATAATGATCTTTCCACCTTGATAATGCAACATCTTGATCAATACATTTTTCTTAGTGGAAAATCAGCATTACTTTAACCTATAAAGAATCAATCTTCTACAAGCCGATGGGGACTCACTATTAGAAGGAAAAGCTAAATAGTCATTTAATCAAAGTATGGATGAATATTAAAAAGTTCAGTAAAATTAGAAAAGCGAATCAAAACTAGTCTATAATCACCTAATTATGATTAATTGATGTGCACTTTTGCCTCAATTATTAACTTAATGTCACGATCCGAAATTTCTCATCGACGGGACCGTGATGGCGCCTAACATTTCACTTGCCAGACAAACCAGCGTTAGAGAATCATTAAACCAATTCCTTATTTTCATTCAGTAAATAACAATAATTAACTAAAATAAAATATAATAAGTGCAAAATATCATAAAACTGTATTAATTACTACCACCCGGATCTGGAGTCACAATTCACGAGCATTCTAGAATTTACTACAAGTAATAGTCTGAAAGAAATATAATTGTCTGAATGAAAGAAAAAAGTAGGACATAAAAAGATAGATAAGGACTTCAAGGTCTGTGAACGCCGACAGATCTACCTTGAGTTTCCGGACAGCGGACCAATAGCAAATCTCGATCAACCTAAGCCAGTATCAAAATCTGCACAGAAAGTGCAGAGT
>AWOL01S0005554.1:104736-131187 GCA_000715115.1 Nicotiana otophora | reverse complement strand
ACCTAAGTTAAGTTACGAAAAACATCCTGGGCTAAGAGTACTTCTACTCGGAACTATGAGCTGGTTCCCCCTAGGAGAAAAGGTTCTACATGGGTTAAGCTACGAAAATCAGCTTGGGCGAAGAGTAGTTCAACCCGGAACTATGAGCTGGACCCCCTAGGCGAAATGGTTCTACCTGAGTTAAGCTCATGTAAAACAACCTGGGCGAAGAGTACTTCTACCCGGAACTATGAGCTGGATCCCCCTAGGCGAATGATTCTACCTGGGTTAAGCTACAAAAAACAGCCTAGGCAAAGAGTACTTCTACCCAGAACTATGAGCCGCATCCCCCTAGGTGAAAAGGTTCTACCTGGGTTAAGCTACGAAAAATATCCTGAGCGAAGAGTACTTCTACCCGGAACTATGAGCTGGATCCCCCTAGGCGAAAAGATTAAACCTGGGTTAAGTTATGTAAAACAACCTGAGCGAAGAGTACTTCTACCCGTAAACTATGAGCCGAATCCCCCTAGGCGAAAATGTTCTACCTGGGTTAAGCTATGAAAAACAACCTGGGGGAAGAGTAATTCTACCCGGAACTATAAGCTGGATCCCCCTAGGCGAAAAGGTTCTACATGGGTTAAGCTACGAAAAACAGCCTGGGCGAAGAGTACTTCTACCAGGAAACTATGAGCTAGATCCCCCTAGGAGAAAAGGTTCTACTTGGGTTAAGCTACGAAAAATAGCCTGGGCGAATATTACTTCTACCTGGAACTATGAGATGGATACTCCTTGGTGAAAGGTTCTATCTGGGTTAAGCTACGAAAAACAGCCTAGGCGAAGAGTACTTCTACCCAGAAATGAGCTGGATCCCCTTAGGCGAAAAGGTTCTACCTGAGTTAAGCTAATGTAAAATAACCTGGGCGAAGAGTACTTCTACCCTAAACTATGAGCTGGATCCCCCTAGGCAAAATGGTTCTACCTCAGTTAAGCTACGATAAACAGCCTGGGCGAAGAGTACTTCTACTCAGAAATATGAGTCGGATCCCCCTAGGCGAATAGGTTCTACCTGGGTTAAGCTACGAAAATGATCCATAATAGTGATGCATGCTAAAAATAAAAGAAAATAGAGATTTTGCGAAACTCACCTTTGGTGACATTCGTCCTTTAGGAATTGCGATTCTGCACTGCTTTGTTCCTACTGCAAACAAAGAAAATTCATGAGTGTTCAAAGTGGTGGTCAGTTTGTGGCCTTGATGCCCTTTACGAGGTTGGGTGCCTTTTCAAAGTATATGTTTACTTCAAACAAGAGCCCTATAATCGGTCTTACCATCCTTTCTTTGCCTTTATTTTGACACAAAGTTATACCAAAAAGGATTCAAAGAAAAACAACAATGGAATGGAGAATGAGTTTAAACAAGAGGTGTCCTTTTCAGGGAACAGAAATTAAAGAAGGACTTATCTAGGAGTACATGCGGACTTCAATGAACATGACATACCTTTTGGACTGGATGCCTGATCTGTGTAAACCGTCCGACTCTCAGCAATTCATCACAACTTTTCCCTCGAAACCGAGAAACCTTGCCCAGGACTGTTTTGATGCCAATGGATGTGAAGATCCTCTTTTCGATCAGTAGTGCTTTTTGCGGGTTTTTACCAGCTGACCTCTCTCATTTCTCTTCTCACCATAGCCTTATAGTTCCCTTTCCAGGTTTTCACTAACAAGACTCTCTCATTTTTATTTTCTCTCAATCTCCCTACGGTGTCCGTGAGGGTTTTCACTAATAAGACTCTCTTATTTTATTTATCTCATTTGGTTGTATCAGATCCAAGTAACTGTATCCTCCAATTCTTGAACATTCTCGTTGATTGATCAGAAGGACTTGAAAAGGATTTGGGTAAAAAGAATTTGGATTGAATTACAACTTTGGAACCTTTCAAGCGAAACCATCGCCGAACCAATTGTAACATCTGCCCCAGTTTTAATTTTTTTTGATTTTTATTTTGGTGTGACTGAACCCCATAGAGAGGCTGCCTACGTATCCTTTTGGAATCAAGTCGAACGTAGTTCAATGTAACTACTTTTTTTTTGTTTTTCTTCTGTTTTGTTTTATTTTCTCTTTATTTTTTTAAATTGTTTTACATTTTCATTCATTCTTTTTCCAATAATAATTTTCAAGTTCCAAAGAGGGTAATCAAAGAAAAAGGAAACCGGCTTAAAAGGGTTAGCAAAGGGTTGCTAATGTTTGGATAGCGAGAATGAAAGCCTTTGTCATCCCAATCAGAGAACATTAATGCTACATAGAGGGTCAAACATAGTACCTTTTGACTGCATCCGCGTTGACAGTTGTTTCGGGGATTTTGTTTTCCGATGCTTCCGAGGTACAACGCTCTCTTTTGGAAGTACTCTCGTTACAATGTATGGACCTTTCCAATTTAGAAAAAAATTTCCTTTGGCTTCTTCATGATGCGGGAAAATACGTCTCAGAACGAGTTGGCCCACTTCGAATTTTTGGGCCACACTTTCTTGTTGTAGGCACAGGCCATTCTTTGTTGGTATAACTGCCCATGGAAAACTGCGGCCATCTATTTTTCATCAATCATAGTCAACTGTTCCAACTGGGTCTTGACCCATTCACCATCCTCGATCTCGGCCTCATCAATGATCCGAAGAGAGGGAATCTCAACTTCGTTCCAATTTTCTATTTATTTTCTTAGAAGCCTTGTATTCAAAACATTCTGTTTCTTGATTCATTATTTCGGGGCCTGACAGCATTTTAGGATCTAGGCATGAAGTCCGCAGCATATCATGTTATTAAAATCTGCATTAACATAACTGAAAGAGAATAAATCAGATGACAAGATTATGAAAAGAGACATTCCTGTACAATGAAATATTAATTTCATTTGATTTGATTTTTTTAATTTTTAAAGATAGAAGGGTTTACATCAGAAAGTAAGAAAATAAAAGTAAAACGTCTGTATTACACCCTGAAATAATCCAAACGCATAAAAGATAGCAAGATATGCTACCGAGACTCCCATTTGACAAAGAATTTTTCAGGTTTGGAGCCCGTTTTTAGGTTTCTCTTCTGCCGCAGCAATGGCTACTGTGACTTTCAGTGCTGGATCAAATTCTTCATCTTCAGAGATTATTCTGACTACTGGCCCATTAGTGTGAGTAGGCAGAGGATTGTTCATCATATTAGGGGCTTCTTCATCTCCAAGCATTATTGCCTTGACCTCGATGAGGTCTTCCACTGCTCTCTTAAGAGTCCAACAGTATTCTGCATCATGTCCCACTGCTCCGGAGTGGTATTCACATCTAGGATTAGCCCGGTGCGAGGGGGACTCGGGGTTTGGCCAATTCGGGGCTACTGACTACAGTAGACCTAGCCTGACTAGCTTTTGGAATAAGCTCGAGTATGATTCACCAACAGGGGTGAACTGATTCCTTCTGGGAGGCTCTCTCATTTTCTTTTTTTTGATTTTTGTTTTCATATCTTGATTGCTATTTTCTTTCTCTTTTTTGTTGTTCTTCGCTCTTTATTTTTCTCTATTATTATTTTGTCACTCTTTTCTTTCTTTTATTCACTCAATTTATTTTTCTCTTTTTTCGGTTTATTTTTTCACTCAATTTGTTTAAGGGTATGATCGAATCCGATGGGGATTGCCTACGTATCATGAAGCCGTATGAATCAGATCATTACGTAGTACGGGAATACTAGAAATAAAGTAAATAAGCTAACTCCTTTTTCTAATTTATTTATCAAATATTTGTTTTGTTTTAAAAATCATACCACAAAAGCTCCTATCAAGGAAAATATTTTGGATTTTGAATTTTCTCTATTCTTTTTTATTCGAAATTTTAGAAAGAAAGACTACTAAACAAGAAGAAAATATTTTTGGATTTTTATTTTTTGATAATTTTTGAAAGAAAAAAAATATTTTTTTGAATTTTGAATATATATATATATTTATTATTTATTTATTTGAAAAAGGAAGAAAATAGTTTTGGATTTTTAAACAAAATTGGGACCGGAGCCGATGAGGTTTGCCTACGTATCTCACATCCGGTGAGAATCAGACCTGCGTAGTTCGGTGAAAATAACTATATTTCTCTTCTTGTTTTTATTTTTATTTTTTTATGAAAATTAATCTTTAAAAACCATAGGCACTGGACCACATCATTTTATTTTTCATTCAACTGCTTTATGCTAAAGTCGGCCAACATGGAAGCCTCCCATATAATTTAACAAGTAGCACTTAACATGACATAATGGTCTCATTAAGGCACCTGTCCTAAAACAGAACTCGGCCCCTGCGCCGCACCCTTGTTAAGTCAAATGCACGTGATGCAAATAAAGCAAACCTACTAGGGATATCTGATATGAGGTTTGTTCTTGTTGGTTTAAATCGTGATGGAGAACGTATCGGGCTTACGCGAGCGGACAACTCGAGCCAAGGAGGGTTAGCTTACCGGTAGCATTGCTTTCCGGCTTAGCTGATAGTGCTCCCCGCCTAAAATATGTGTGGCTAAAAATCCTTCATTGGGTGATAAGCACCTCAGCTATCTCAAAGAAAGCTGGCTATGTCAAGAAAAGGCCCAATTTTAATTTCAAGACTCAGAGGGGGTGCATGAGAAGACAATTTATAATGTACAGTTCAACAATATCAAAGCGGTAAAAAGCAAACAAGTAACACATTAGGCCCAAAAGAAATCACACTATATACAAAATTAATAAAGCCAAATAAAAATCAACATGTACAAGCTCGAATTCTGGTTGTCCCCAGTAGAGTCGCTAGAGCTGTCACACCCCTTTTATACCCCTCCCCTCCCCCCCCCCTTCCCAAATATATATGTGATATCGATTGTTGTGGGTTCAAGATTTATTACAATTAAAGTGACAAATTTGAGTAGGGATTATTTTATTTACAGAGTCGCCACTTGAAATTAATTTTTTGGGTGTTCCAAGTCACCTTTTATTTGAATCCCTAGTCAAAGGAAGGTTTGACTCTATTATTATTGGTCTGTGAAAATAAAGTCCGAGTAACAAATTTTGTTGACCGGAGAGAAGGTGTAAGGCATTCCCCGAGTCCCGTGGTTCTAGCACGGTCGCTTTATTGACTACATTTGGCTTCAATTAATTTTGGATAAACTGTGATTTATTGGTTTCCATGTTTTATCTATCTGCTTTTAATTATTAAAATATGAAATTATCTTTGAAACGAATCACGTGTGTGAATTCGTTTTGTTTATTGTGCCAAAATTATGTCACGCGTACTGTAAACAACTAATAGCATTTTATTATATTAAGATTGTTTTGACCAAAGTTGCGCGAACACATACTTTGGTTTTTATTTTTTAAATCATAATTATGCCACGCGAACGTATACATAATCGCGATAAACTAATTAAAATTGCGCCTAAAGTGATAAAATATATATACGAATTTTTAAAAAATATTTACATAGTAGAAGGTGATAAAAATTCAAATATAATCAAAAATTAGGTGCTCACAATCTGCGACCACCGCTTCTGCGGTAAAAACTTCGCTTCTGCGAAATTAGCCTTGCCCAGCAAACCCCGCACCTGCGAAAATAGCCTTGCCCGGCAAACCCTGCACCTGCGGAACAATTTTTGCTTCTGCGCACTCGCAGGTGTGACTCCTCCTCCGCATCTGCGATGACCTCCAGCCAAGCGTGCTACGCTTTTGCGTCCAATTGTCCACATCTGCGGACTTGCATCTGCGCCCACTCTTCTGCAGATGCGGAAACCCCAGAACTAGAAATCTTAGAAAAAATCCAAAATGCAATGAAATGATCCGAACCTCGTCCGAAACTCACCCGAGCCACTCGGGACCCCGTCCGAATATACCAAGTTCCATAATATAATACGGACTTACTCGAGGCCTCAAAATACACATAACAACATCAAAATGACCAATCGCACCTCAAATCGAAATCTATGAACTTTGAACTTCAAACTTCCACAACTGATGCCGAAACCTATCAAATCACGTCCGATTGACCTCAAATTTTGCAAAAAAGTCACATTCGACATTACAGACCTGCTCTAACTTCCGGAATCGGAATCCTACCCCGATATTAAAAAGTCCAATCCCGGTCAACCTTTCCAAAATTTAAACTTTTGCCATTTCGAGCCAAATTCAACCACGGACCTCCAAATCACAATCCGGACGCGCTCCTAAGTCCAAAATCACCCAACAGAGCTAACAGAACCATTAAAATTCCAATCCGAGGTCAAATGTAAAAAGTCAAACTTGGTCAACTCTTTCAAATTTAAAGCTCCCTAGTTGGGAATCATTCTTCCAAATCAGTCCCGAATAACCTGAAAACCAAACCGATAATTCACATAAGTCAAAATACATCATACGGAGCAACTCACGCCCATAAACTACCGAGCGAAGTGCAAATGCTCAAAACGACCCGTCGAGTCGTTACAATAGCCTTAACATTTACACTGCACATATGAACTTAAGAACATGAGGTCCTAAAGTTTAACAACAGAATGTACAAATACAAGTTAAGGATGCCATGTCCTTAACATTTACACTGCACATATGAATTTAAGGACATGATGTCCTAAAATTTAACAAAGGAAGGTGGAAATACATGACATTTTGTCCTTAATATTTATACAACATTCATGAAGTTAAGGACACTATGTCCTTATATTTACACAATACCCATGTCTAGCACATGGATATTTTCGTTTGGGCGGGTAAAAATTTATTAAGCACTAGCTAAAGAGTAAATACATTTAAAACAGTAGCTAAAGAGTAAAGACATCTCTAATTAGTGGCTAATTGTGCACTTCCCCTAAATTTAAAATAAAAACAGGTAGAAGTATTCCTTTTTTAAAATTCAGTTCTCACAATTGAAAAAAATATCAAAACACTAAATGATAGGTGGTTCACTAAATTTGAAATATACATGCATCGTTTCCTTTAAAAGAAAATATCCTCCATGGGATAAAAGAGTGGATTTCATTCATATCATTGATAGTATATGTAACGACCCGACTTGTCGTTTTAAGAATTTACGCCTCGTTCAGTAACTTAAGGTCTTGAGCAGCCTCGCAATATGTATTATGACCCGCATATGTGGCGAGATAAGATGGGAACATTATTATGCACGTGTGGAGAGACAAGGCGGGCACTTACTTTATTATTGCACACGTGGCGAGACAAGGTGGGCTATGTCGAGGATTGATTTGTGATGGCCTGAGGGCATTGTTGATGTTGCATATTTACTTTTGGGACTACGAGGCGGTACCTCGGGAGTGCTCTTTTTGTTGATATTTTCTATGGTTGCACTTGATTTTGGTTATTTTATTTTTTCCGTGATATGTAAATCCCTGTGTTCTTCCGCGATATATTATTTGATTTTATTGAGTGTTTGTATTCCTGGTTGTAATGTGCTGGCTTTGGCTCTTTTACAAAACTCTAAGGATTTGTGTTTCTAGTTTTTACTAATTTTTAAAGTTAAGTTATTTTGAATAAAAGAAATTGTTGTATGCTTTAATTCTTATAAGTTTCACATCCAAATTAGCAACTATTAGGTGTTTCGTTTTTATTGAAATGTTATTTTCTCCGCCCAAATGATTTCTAAAATAAATTCATTCTTTGGTTGATTTCCTAATTGATTTAAAAAAAAATTTAAACTTACCTTATTGGGAATAAATTGATCATGTGGATCTTATATACATTGATATTATTGGCACGTGAGTAGTCCGTGCAATTGTGATGGAAATGTGGGCACGATGTGTCGTAGAAAATATAAAGGTGGGTTGAGGCCCGTATTTGATGATTATGAAATGAGGTATCACAGGGTGACTTTTAAATTGAAGAATTATATTTTTAAAGATATTTATATGAAAGAATTTTATATGCGAAGGATACTTATTTGAAGAAATATATATATATATATATATATATATTTGGAGGGTATTTTATTTCAAGGGTTCTTATGTGAAATACTTGTTTAATTGGTTGTACTTGTGTTCCTTCTTATTTGTCGGAGCAATAATTGTAGTGTTCTTGCTGCCTTACTATTTATACCACTGCTATTTGTTCTCGATTATTTTAGTATGACACAGGTTATTTGACTAGTGAGTGTCTTGATTGTACCTCATCATTACTCTACTGAGGTTAGTCTTGATACTTACTGGGCACCGTCATGGTGTGCTCATTCTACACTTCTGCACATTTTTGTGCAGATCCAGGTATTGTTCGTTAGCAGCTGTGCGGGTCGTTGCTGTGGAGACTCAAGGTAAACCTGTTGCTGCGTTTGCAGGCTTCGTAGTCACCTTCAAGTTTTTATTTTGCCAGTTTATTCTTATTTCTGGACAGTTGTATTTAGAAGCTTTCTAGCAAACACTCTGTAGAGCTTATGACTTGTACTACCGGTTTTGGGGAATTGTAATTGTATTTTGGAGGTTTCCATTTCAATGATTGTTAGATGTTATTTAATTATTGTTGTTATTTAATAAATGTTAGTCTTACCTAGTTCCTAAGACTAGGTGCCATCACGATACCCAACAGAGGGAAAATTGGGTTGTGACAAGTTGGTATCAGAGCTCTAGGTTCATAGGTGCTACAAGTTATAAGCGAGTTTAGTAGAGTCTTGTCGATCGGTATGGAGACGTCTGTACTTATCTTCGAGAGGCTACAGAACTATTAGGATAATCTCACTTCTTTCATTCCATCGTGCGAGTTCATTGATCTCGAAGTTTAAACTTTTATCATTCCATTCTCTCACAGATGGTGAGGACACGAGCTGCAGCTGCTGATAACGTTACCCCGGAGCGGATGTCACTAGGGGCAGAGACAGAGGCAGAGGCCGACGAGGAGCAAGTGCCGCAGCCAGAGTAACTCCAGAGCAGCAGGTTCACATTGGTCAGGTTCTGGGTATAGTACAAGTATAACCCATTATTCCGGTTTAGCGTGAGGTCAGGCCAGAGGCATCAGAAAAAGAACAAAAGAGGCTTGAGAGGTTTGAGAATTATGACCCACCTATATTCAGTGGCACGACTTCAGAGGATGCCCAAGGATTTCTAGAAAAAAAGTGTCACTGTATTCTCCGCACGATGGGTATTGTGGAAGTGAGCGGAGTTGCCTTTACTACATTTCAACTGTCAGGCGCAGTGTATCAGTGGTGGCAAATCTATGAATAAGGTAGACCATCCGATGCAACACCACCAACTTGGGCTCAATTTTCGAAAATGTTCTTGAAAGAGTTTGTTCCGCAGACTTTCAGAGATGCGTGGCGCACAGAGTTTGAACGGTTGTGTCACGGCACTATGACAGTGTCAGGATATGCTATCAGGTTCAATGAGTTAGCACGTCATGCACCTATCTTAGTTCCTACAATCATAGAACGGGTCCGCAGATTCATTGAGGGGCTCGATTATGATATTAAAATATGCATGGCTTGAGAGTTGCAAACTGATGATCCATTTCAACAAGTAGTGGAGATTTCAAGGAAGATTGAAGGTGTTTTAGGCGAGAAAGGGGAGTCTAAGGAGGCCAAAAGGTCTCTAACATCTAGAGGGTTTAGTGGATTTTAATCTTCAGCGAGAACCCATTATAGCGGAGGCTCGAGCAGTCGGTCAGCTCAGTCCGCACATCATATTACTCGGAGTGCTCCAATTTACAGTGCACCACCGACACAAGATTCTTAAAGTGGTTATTCCAGTTATCCGGCACAGACTCAGTACGAGCAGCCGCGACCTCAGAGGGGTTGTTATGAGTGTGGTGATACTAGGCATATCGTGAGAGATTGTCCCAGACTTGGGAGGGGTGGATTTCATCAGAACACTCCAGCTACAAGCTTTATTCCAGCTGATACTCCACGTGCACAGTCAGCTAGAGGTGGAGGACATGCAGGTAGTGGGTGCCTAAGAGGTGGAGGCCCAACCCGTTGATTTAATCACTATGATTTGGCTAAGGCCAATACACCAGATGGTGTCGTTACAGGTACGATCTTGATTTTTTTATAAAGGGATATTTTCCTTAATTTGATTCGGTTTTAAATATTGAGGTGAGTCCTCCTATTATACTCTACTTATAGGTGAGCTTCGTAAATTTATGACCCACTTATATGTTATCCCTGTTGGGAGATTTGAAGGTGTGAGCCCTTGTCTATCATTTTATTTTTGGTACACCATTGAGGGCTATAAGCCCAAAAGTAATTTTTATTATTCATTACAGTGGATTTAATGTGTTTCGGAATAATTGATTCCAATTTTTATGATTTATATGCCCTACTGGTAGGAGGGTTCATTATGTGTTGTGAAAAATGTTTACGAAATTTATTGAAAAGAATAAAGAAAGGAAACTGAAAAATTTCAGTTGGCACAATGTGCAACATATTTGTGATTCGGAGTTAAGGACGAGATCCTTGCATTTTTACATTATGTGAAATATTTAAACCGGGCTGCAAGCCGCGGTGGAAGTTGTGTAAGGACGAGGTCCTTGTGGTGAAATGTTTATGAGTTTAAAACTTTTCCCTTTGTGAAATTTAATTCGTACAATAGTATTAATAAGGAGTCATGCCTGTTAGGCTTATTTGGTAATTCTTGTTTATTTTCTGTTCATATTCAGCCATTTCCGTGCTGTAAACATTAAGTTTTAGCCTATTAGATGAGTGCCCAGGTGGCGTTAAATGCGACTCATTAATCCGAGTAAGTAATCATGAGGTCTTCATGCCTCACATTCTATTGTCAGTGTTGTGAAAATTCGAAATGAGGTGATGGTTAATATGAGATTAATTGATGATGCTGGAATTAATTATGAACAGCTTATAAGACCTGAGATGTGGTGATGAGTATGCATATGATATGCTTCATGTCCTGATATCATAATGATAACGCAGTGCTTGTAATGCCGAGATTGGTGTTATTCATATATACCTTGAGCTATTTTATTGGGTTGTGGATGTGTTATTAGGAGTTGTTTTGGTGTTACTCTGGCAGGTAGTTAGGCCTAATTACAGGGGAGACTCTGCCGAAATTTCTGAAATATTTAGGAGTTAGTAAAATTTGGAGGATTGCGATTTGCAAAGGAAGAGATAAGTTATGTTATATGTTTGAGGGCGAATGACCCTAAGCGGGGAAGAATGATACAACCCAGAAAAATTTTAAAGTACTTCAACACTATCAAGATAGTTGATGTGTGCATAGGCACGAGTTGCTATAGCCTGTTGAGACTAATACCGTGCGTCGAAGTAAAAATCAGGCATTTTGGAAATGATTGGAGGGTTAGGGATTTTGCTCTAAAGCTTATAAGAATGGAGAAAAGAAATAATCTCAATTGAGATGGTGTTGTCGGACCCGTGTTAAATTGCGGGAATGTAGAATCACCCACAAGTATGTGTGCAAGAATATACTCAGTAATTTAAAGTCCTCAGGAAGATTCTTAGCACGTTCGACGATGAACATTTGTTTAAGAGGTGGAGAATGTAATTATCTGACTTGTCGTTTTAAGAATTTACTCCCCGTTCAGCGACTTAAGGTCTCGAGCAGCCTCGGAATATGTATTATGACCCGCGTGTGTGGTCGAGTTTTATTTACGGATGATTCAAAGAGATTTGGGACACTTAGTCCCTGAGATGGAAGCTTAAGTCTTAGGATTTTTACCGTAGTCGAAACTGTGTGAAGACGACTTCGGAATGGAGTTCCGTCAGTTCCGTTTGCTCCGTATGATGATTTTGAATTTAGAAGCGTGTCCGAAAAATTATTTGGAGGTCCGTAGTGGAATTAAGCTTGAAATGGCAAAACTCAAAATTTTGGAAAGTTTGACTGGGTTATTGACTTTTTGATATCGGGGTTGGAATCCGATTTTGTAAGTTGTAATAGGTGCGTAATGTCGAATATGACTTGTGTGCAAAATTTGAAGTCTTTCTGAATTGATTTGATGTGTTTTGGCACAAGTTATAGAATTTGAAAGTTCAAACTTCATAGATTTTGATTTGGGGTGCGATTCGTCGTTTCGATGTTGTTTAATGTGATTTGAGGCTTCGAGCAGGTTTGTGTTATGTTACGGGGCAGGTTGGTATGATTGAATGGGATCCAGAGGGGCTCGACTGTGTTTCGGGGTNGAATTTGAAAGTTCAAAGTTCATAGATTTTGATTTGGGGTGCGATTCGTCGTTTCGATGTTGTTTAATGTGATTTGAGGCTTCGAGCAGGTTTGTGTTATGTTACGGGGCAGGTTGGTATGATTGAATGGGATCCAGAGGGGCTCGACTGTGTTTCGGGGTGATTTAGGACCAAATTGGAGTTGTTTGGACTACTGTTGCAGAAGTCTGGTTTCCTTCTTCGCGAACGCGAAGGGAGTCCCGCGTTCGCAAAGAGGAATTTGAGGGACTGATGGTTTGGCCTTCGCGAACGTGAAGCTGTGGACGCGAACGTGAAGAAGGAGCAGGGCAAGCCTTCCGAACGCGGCCCACGCAACGCGAACGCGAAGAAGAAAGGAAGGTTGGGGCCTGGGGTCGTTTGGCCTTCGCAAACGCGAAGCATGGAACGTGAACACGAAGAAGTTGGTCAGCTGGTCAGCTGGTCATCGCGAACGCGACGAGGAGTTCGCGAACGCGAAGAGGAAATGATGGGGCAGAAACAGTTGGCCTTCGCGAACACGACGAGGAGGTCGCGAATGAGATGAAGGATTTGAGGAAGTTGGGTTTTGGCCTTTGCGAACGCGAAACAATGATCGCGAACGCGAAGAAGGCCTATATGGACAGAATTAAAAGTTCCAAAAACGGGGGTTTGAGTTCATAACTCAAAATCAATTTTGGAGCTCGGTAGAAGGCGATTTTTGGAGATATTCTTGCTTGGGTGCTTGGAGTAAGTGATTCTTATCCAGTTTTGATAAATTTCCATGATTATGTCTTTGAATCCATCATTTAATTCGGATTAAATGGAGAAAAATTAAATTTTTTGTAAAATCTTCCAAAAATAAAAATTTAAGATTTGGAGGTCGAGTTGTTATTGGAATTCTATAAAATTGGTATGGTTGAACTCGTATCGGAACGGGTGTTCAAATTTCATGAAAATTATGCCGGGTTCCGAGGGGCGGCTCCCTCTTTGATTTTTGTTGACTTTTTGGAATAAATTTTTAAGTCGACGTATTATTATCCGAAATTATTTCTGATAAATTTTAATGAAGTTGTACAATTAATTTGGATAGATTTGAGCGGTCCAGAGGTCAATTCAAGCAAGAAGGCTATTTTGGAATATCGTCCTAACTTCAAAAAGGTAAGTATCTTGCCTAACCTCGAGTGGGGGAATTACCCCTTAGGCATTGAGTCTTATGTGCAATTTGTGTAATTGAAAACCATGTACGCGAGGTGACGAGTACGTACTTGGTTTATATGTGCAAATTTCATTGATTAAAAATCCTTAAACGCCCTTATGTATTAAATTAGAAATTATTAGCACTTATTAAATCCTCTATTTGTCATGCCTAGATCCTTGTTTGTTGAAATTATTTTTACATGATGATTTGATGTGATTGCCACCTTGATTTTTATGTGAAATATTATTTTGTTGAGTTTTTCACTTTCGGATATTTTGTTAAGTTTTTTGTGCACATTATGGTCGAGCCATGGGCTCCTTATTGTAGAAAATAAGGTATTGTTGATTTTTGTGCTATGTTATAATATTTAAGCACTTGAGGTGCAGTTTATGAGATGTGATATTGGCACATTATATTGTGGGAGTTATGTTGGGGTGTTTGCACGAGGTTTCTGCCGTGCTATTATTACTATTGATATATGCACATGCGGCGTGATAAGGCGGGCTATTTATATATGTATGTGAGTTTGCGCATGTGGCGAGACAAGGTGGGAACATTATTATGTACGTGTGGCGAGACAAGGCGGACACTTACTTTATTATTGCACACGTGGCGAGACAAGGTGGACTATGTTGGGGATTGATTTGTGATGGCCTGGGGGTATTGTTGATGTTGCATATTTACTTTTGGGATTACGAGGCGGTACCTCGGGAGTGCTCTTTTTGTTGATATTTTCTATGGTTGCACTTGCTTTTGGTTATTTTATTTTTCCGTAATATGTAAATCTATGTGTTCTTCCGCGATGTATTATTTAATTTTATTGTGTGTTTGTATTCCTGGTCAAAAAGTGTTGGCTTTAGCTCTTGTACGAGACTCTGAGGATTTGTGTTTCTAGTTTTTACTAATTTTTAAGATTAAGTTATTTTGAATAAAAGAAATTGTTGTATGCTTTAATTCTTATAAGTTTCAAATCCAAATTAGCAACTATCAGGTGTTTCGTTTTTATTGAAATGCTATTTTCTCCATCCAAATAATTTCTAAAATAAATTCATTCTTTTGTTGATTTCCTACTTGATTTAAAAAAAAATTTAAACTTACCTTATTGGGAATAAATTAATCATGTGGATCTTATATACATTGATATTATTGGCACGTGAGTAGTCTGTGTAGTTGTGATAGAAATGTGGGCACGAGGTGCCGTAGAAAATATAAAGGTGGGTTGAGACCCGTATTTGATGATTATGAAATGAGGTGTCACAAGGTGACTTTTAAATTGAAGAATTATATTTTTAAAGATATTTATTTGAAAGAGTTTTATATGCGNTTTCTACTCGATTTAAATTTTAAACTTACCTTATTGGGAATAAATTAATCATGTGGATCTTATATACATTGATATTATTGGCACGTGAGTAGTCTGTGTAGTTGTGATAGAAATGTGGGCACGAGGTGCCGTAGAAAATATAAAGGTGGGTTGAGACCCGTATTTGATGATTATGAAATGAGGTGTCACAAGGTGACTTTTAAATTGAAGAATTATATTTTTAAAGATATTTATTTGAAAGAGTTTTATATGCGAATGATACTTATTTGAAGAAAATATATATATATATATATATATATATATATATTTGGAGGGTATTTTATTTTAAGGGTTCTTATGTGAAAGACTTGTTTAATTGGTTATACTTGTGTTCCTTCTTATTTGTCGGAGCAATAATTGTAGAGTTCTTGCTGCCTTACTATTTATACCACTGCTATTTGTTCTCGATTATTTTAGTATGACACATGTTATTTGACTAGTAAGTGTCTTGACTGTACCTCGTCACTACTCCACTGAGGTTAGTTTTGATACTTACTGGGCACCGTCGTGGTGTGCTCATTCTACACTTCTGCATATTTTTTTGCAGATCCCGGTATTGTTCGTTAGCAACTGTACGGATCGTTGCTGTGGAGACTCAAGGTAAACCTGTTGCTGCATTCGCAGGCTTCAGAGTCACCTTTAAGTTTTTATTTTGCACTGTTTATTCTTATTTCTGGACAGTTGTATTTAGAAGCTTTCTAGCAAATACTCTGTAGAACTTATAACTTGTACTACCGGTTTTGGAGAATTGTAATTTTATTTTGGAGGTTTCCATTTCAAAGATTGTTAGATATTATTTAATTATTGTTGTTATTTAATAAATGTTAGACTTACCTAGTCCCTAAGACTAGTTGCCATCACGATACCCAATGGAGGAAAAATTGGATCATGACAGTATAGAGATTTATACTATCAATGTAATTTAAATTGTTGTAACAGCTAATTTATCGTATTTTTTAGTTTACTCCACGATTTTTAGGAGATAGTTACTTGTAGTTATCTTTTAGGTTATCTACCATTGGATATAACTCTTAAAGAGTAACTGTAATGAGAAGTCGTACGGGAAATTGCAAGTTAAATATGGGAGGAAGTAGGCGTTGATTCTACCTTATGAGTATTCGAACTATAACAGTTCCAATTAATAAAAAGTGAAAAACATTTTATAGCTAATTTAGAAAGAAAAGCAAGACGTATTTGAGATTACCATTATGACTTCCTAGCTGACTATAATGACTACTATTCTCAATCCTTTTTCCTAAGTGGAAACTTTGTTTTATTTTATCACCTAAAAAGTGGAAAAAGAAACTAATTCTTTTTGACTCACTTAAAGCAATGACATAAATTTGAAACAACTCCATTGAATTGAACGCCAAAAATTTATTAAAATGATAAAAAAAATCCACACTTGACTATTACAATCTTGCTTCTAAAGTGGTGGCTGTGGAATTAGTACGCATGCGACTCAGTTCTTCCTTTCTTTAAAAAAGTTACTTTTACAATTTCCTTCCTGGAGAATTCTACGAAATTTATTAAGTATTCTGTTTTTTTCCTTCTAACTTCCATATCTCACTGTGAAAAGAAATACTCATCACATATTTTGCTTGTTTTACGCATAATTATTATTGTTTCTACTGAAATTAAAAGGTCCTGATTAACTGATTAAAAAGGTCAAAATTGTATGTATTGTGGATTCAAAGTTTAGATGGAAAATAGTTAATGCCAAAGGTTATGGTGAGGTGGATAAGATTCGTCCATCCTTAACTAAATGCTTTGGTTTCGAGTCATCAGACATAAAAAATACTGGGAGTGCCTTCCTCTTTAATGAGCCTTATACGATGCTAATTAATCCGGATTAGTTGATGCTCCAATGATATTTATAGTACTGAATATCGGGCAGAAACCAAAAATAAAGTAAAAAACACTAATGGGAAATAGTTGAATAAGAAGAAAAGAACAGTGAACATAGATTGAACATGTACCTCAGTTAAGAAGACAATTGAAAGACATGTCTGCTGAAAATACAATTAACTGAGATTAATTAAGGGGAATGTCTAGCTGTTAATTAAGCAAAAGAGTCAGAGGAAAAAGAAATTAATAGAGAACCAGAAAAATGATGGTAAAGACTAAAAACTAAGGTAATTTCTTTTTACTTATTAAAACTTGGAAGTGTGTATTTTAATTATATCGTTATTTTTGAGAATTTTCAACTATTCTGGGAAATTTTAGGATTTGGTTTTTTGGTTTTTTGTTTTGTTTTGTTCCTCTCTAATAAATAAGTTATTTTTCCAGGGCTGTTAGTGATATTGTGTAAATATTGATAGACAAGTTTTATTAATCACTTAATAACGTCGATATGTATAGCTAATATTGCTTCTTGAATTTTGGATCATTTTCTTTTTCATTTAAACTAACTTACGAGGACGCAAATCATGAAGGAATAATAGTCATTGTAGATGACTATGTGACAATTAGTTAATAGAGAAAAAACACGTGCCAATTATTTTTTTCACTTTTCTTTTATTCCAAATGACAACAAAGTGAAATCACTCTTTCACAGCAAATTCAAAATTTAAATTTGATAGATTAGACTAACGTAATTCACAGTATTAAACTCATTACACTTCTAAAATTATAAATTTATATTAATTATTTATTGAAATTTTAAGGGGTTACTATGTATAAATATATATTCTGTGTCAAAAATAAAGAATTCTGATTCCTTGTCTCTAGCATGGTAGGGTGGCAATAGGCATCGAGCTAGAAAAATAAATTCAGGACATAGTATAGTTATTATCATCCAAAAAAGAGGTAAAAGTATGTATCAAAATGTCACGACCCGGAATTTCCACCGCCGGGACCGTGGTGGCGCCTAACCTTCTACTTGCTGGGCAAGCCGACGTTAGAGAATTATTAAGCCAATCCTTATTCAATTCAGTAAATAACAACAAATAAGCTAAAATGAAATACAGCGAGTGCGGAATAATATAAAAACTTCATTAATTACTACCACCCGGATCTGGAGTCACAATTCACGAACTTCTAGGATTTACTACAACTAAAAGTTTGAAAAAAATACAACTGTTTGAACGAAAGAAACAGTAAAAGAAAAGAACTGGAAAGATAGATGGGGACTTCAAGGTCTGCGAACGCCAACAGATCTACCTTGAGTCTCCGATGAACTAGTCCGAGCTGTTACGCCTCTCGATCAGCTGGGACCAATACCAAAATCTGCCACATGAAGTGCAGAGTGCAGTATCAGTACAACCGACCCCATGTACTGGTAAGTATCGAGCCTAACCTCGACGAAGTAGTGACGAGGCTATGACAAGACACCTACATAACAAACACGTGCAATTTAACAGTATATGTACAAATAACAACTAAACATGTACTATTGGGAGGGGGAACATGCAGAGGGGAATACGAGATAGAGAACTACAACAGAATGGTAACTTGAACAGCCAATATACTATAAACCAATAAGAACAAGTAAACACAGTAAAGGAAAAATGCACGGCATTACCCTTCGTGCTTTTACTCTCAATCTCACCATAAGATCAATAGAAATGGCATGGCATCACCCTTCGTGCATTAACTTTCATAACATGGCACGACATCACCCTTCATGCATTAACACTCACAATGTGGAACGGCATCACCCTTCGTGCATTAACACTCACAATATGGCACGGCATCACCCTTCGTGCATTAACACTCTCCATTACCATAATGCAATATACAAATAAAAAGGGGAGATAGAATAACAAGTACAAGCCTTACTTTAATATTTGATTCCACAATATCAACCTCAACTTCGGAATTAATACTCAATTATCACCAGATGATCCGTAAACATGATAAGAACGATCAACTTAACAATACTAGTCTAAACATGGATAACATGAACAAAGGAAGCTATAATTGCAAGAAACCAAGCCCCACCCGCATGCTTTAACTCGACTACAACGCATAAGTGTTCGTCACCTCATATATACGTTATTCCCCAACATTTAAACATATAGAAAATAGACAAACAAGTCATATTCCCTCAAGTCAAGATTAACCACAATACTTACCTCGCTCCAAAGGCCACTCAATGCTCAATTACCACTTTTCCTTTAGAATTCACCTCCAAACAGCTCGTATCTATTCACAAAGGACTCAATAATATCAAAAATTGCTAAAGAAACCAATTACATTGCATAAATTTAGATTTTCCAAACTTTTCCCCCAAAAGTCAAAAATCAACCTTGGTCCCTAAAGCTTCACGACCCAGCTACCGTGTTCGCGATTAAGAAAATCACCCTGCCCCAGTTTACTCTTCGCTTTCGCGAGAATACCTTCACGAACGAGAAGAAGAACACACAAGATAACAGCTGAAGCACAAAAGAACCAGATTTCTAAGTGCAAAAAGCTTCCGTAGCCTATCCGAAACTCACCCGAGCCCTCGGGGCTCCAAACCAATTATGCACACAAGCCCAAAAATCTCATACGAACTCGCTCGCGTGAACAAAACACCAAATAATGCCTAGAACTATGAATCGGACACCAAATCAAATAAAATTTTCAAGAAAACTTTAAAACTTTTATTTTCACAACCGAACGTCCGAATCACGTCAAATCAACTTCGTTTCTCACCAAATTTCACAGACAAGTCATAAATATAATAATGGACCTGTACCGGGCTCCGTAACCAAAATACGGACCCTCTATCGACAAGATCAAACATTAGTCAATTTTAGAAATCATTAAACTTTCAAACTTTTAATTTTTCATCAAAATTCCATATCTCGAGCTAGGGACCTCGTAATTCGATTTCGGGCATACGCCCAGGTTCCAAATTACGATACGGACCTACCAGGACCATTAAAATACAGATACAGGTCCATTTGCTCAAAACCTTGACCAAAGTCAACTTAAATGAATTTCTAAGGCAAAATTCTTATTCTTATCAGCTTTTAACATATAAGCCTTCCGAAAGAACACCCGAATTGTACACGTAAATCGAGAAAGGCTAAAATGAGATTTTTGAGACCTCGAAACACAGAACTAGGTTCTAAAATATAAGACTACCTATCGGGTCATCATATTCTCCACCTCTAAAATAACTGTTCGTTCTCGAACGGACATAGAAAAGTACCTAATCTGGTGAAAAGATGTGGATATCTACTCTGCATATCTAACTCGGACTCTCAAGTAGCTGCCTCAACGGGCTGACCTCTCCACTGCATTCGAACTGAAGGATATCTCTTAGACCTTAGTTGTCGAACCTGTCGGGCTAGAATAGCCACCGGCTCCTCCTCGTAAGTCAAATCCTTGTCCAACTGGACAGAGCTGAAATATAACACATGGGACGGATCGTCATGATACTTCCGAAGTATGGACACGTGGAACACCGGATGAACTACTTATAACCCCGGTGGCAACATAAGCCTGTAAGCCATCTCTCCCACTCTCTCCAGAATCTCAAAAGGTCTGATATACCTAGGGCTCAACTTGCCCTTCTTTCCGAACCTTATTACACCTTTCATGGGTGATACCCAAAGCAATACTCTCTTCCCGACCATGAATGCAACATCACAAACTCTGCGGTCGGTATAACTCTTCTGCCTGGACTGAGCTGTGCGAAGTCTATCCTGAATAATCTTGACCTTATCCAAGGCATCCTGTACTAGATCTGTACCCAACAACCGAGCCTCCCCCGGTTTGAACCATCCAACTGGCGACCGACACTGCCTACCGTATAATGCCTCATAGGGAGCCATCTGAATGCTCGACTAGTAGCTGTTGTTGTAGGCGAACTCTGCAAGGGGAAATAACTGATCCCACGATCCTCCAAAGTCTATAACACATGCGCGGAGCATATCCTCCAAGATCTGAATAGTGCGCTCCGACTGTCCGTCCGTCTGAGGATGAAACATTATGCTCAACTCAACCTGTGTGCCCACCTCACGCTATACTGCCCTCTAGAAGTGCGAGGTGAACTGCGTACCTCAGAAATAATAGACACGGGCACACCGTGAAGACGGAAGATCTCGCGGATGTAAATCTCTGCCAACTGCTCCGAAGAATAGGTAACTGCCACAAGAATGAAATGCGCTGACTTAGTCAGCTTGTCCACAATGACCCAAATGGCATCGAACTTCCTCTGAGTCCGTGGGAGTTCAATAATAAAATCCATAGTGATACGCTCCCACTTCAACTCAGGAATCTCTATCTGCTGAAGCAAACCACCAGGTCTCTGATTCTCATACTTTACTTGCTGACAATTTAGACACTGAGCTACATAAGCAATTATATTCTTCTTCATCCACCTCCACCAATAATGTTGTTGCAAGTCCTGATACATCTTGGCGGCGCCCGGATGAACAGAATATCGGGAATTATGGTACTCCTCAAGAATCAACTCATGAAGTCCATCCACATTAGGCACACAAGCCCAACCTTGCATCCTCAAAACTCCGTCATCTCCAGCAGTAACCTTCTTGGCATCACCGTGCTACACTGTGTCCCTAAGGACTAACAAATAAGGGTCATCATACTGCCGATCTCTGATACACTTAAACAAAGAAGACCGAGCGACTGTACAAGCTAGAACACGGCTGGGCTCTGAAATATCAAACCTTACAAACTGGTTGGCTAAAGTCTGAACATCTGATACAAATGGCCTCTCACCGACTGGAATGAACGCAAGGCTGCTCATACTCGCTGCCTTTCTACTCAATGCGTCGGCCACCATATTTGCCTTCCCGGGATGATACAAGATGGTGATATCATAGTCTTTCAATAGCTCCAACCACCTCCTCTGCCTCAAATTGAGATCCTTTTTCTTGAAAAAATACCGAAGGCTCCGATGATCCGTGAAAACCTCACACGACACACCGTAAAGATAGTGCCTCCAAATTTTCAGCGCATGAACAATGGTTGCCAACTCTAAGTCATGGACAGGGTAATTCTTCTCCTAAACCTTCAACTGTCGCGACGCATATGCGATCACTCTGCCCTCCTGCATCAATACCGCATCGAGCCCCAATATACTGTATAAAATCCTAAACTTGTGGGCAATACCAACACCGACACTATAGTCAAAACAGTCTTGAGTTTCTGAAAGCTCGCCTCACACTCGTCTGACCATCTGAACGGGGCACCCTTCTGGGTCAACCCGGTCAATGGGGATGCAATAGATGAAACCCCTCCACAAATCGATGGTAATAGTCGCAAAACCCAAGAAACTCCAGATCTCCGTAGCTGAAGTAGATCTAGGCCAGTTCTGAACTGCCTCAATCTTCTTAGGATCTACCTCAATGCCCTCTGTTGATACAACGTGCTCCAAGAAAGAGACTGAATCCAGCCAAAACTCACACTTTGAAAATTTAGCATATAACTGGCTGGATTTCAGAGTCTATACTACAATCCTAAGATGTTGCTCATGCTCCTCTCGACTACAGGAGTAGATCAAGATATCATCAATAAACACGATCCAAAGGGAGTCCAAATGAGGCTTGAACACTCGGTTCATCAAAACCATGAATGTTGCTGGGGCGTTTGTCAACCCAAAGGACATCACCAGAAACTCATAATGCCCGTACCGAGTCCGAAAAGCTGTCTTAGGGACATCGGGTGCCCTAATCCTCAACTAGTGGTAGCCAGATCTCAAATCAGTTTTCAAAAACACCTTGGCAACGTAAAGCTGATCAAATAAGTCATCAATCCTCGGCAATGGATACTTGTTCTTGATGGTGACTTTGTTCAACTGCCGATAATCTATGCACATCCTCATCAATCCATCCTTCTTCTTCACAAACAACACAGGTGAACCCCAGGGCGAGACACTAGGTCTAATAAATCCCATATCAAGCAAATCTTGCAAATGTTTCTTCAATTCTTTCAACTCTGGCGGGGCCATACGGTATAGCGGAATGGAAATGGGCTGAGTGCCCGGAGCCAAATCAATACAGAAATCAATATCCTTATCGGGTGGCATCCCCGGAAGGTCTGCAGGAAACACCTCTGGAAACTCACGAACAACTGGTACTGAATCCATGGAAGGAACCTCCGCACTAGAATCACGAACATAAGCCGAATAAGCTAGAAACCCCTTCTTGACCATACGTCGAGCCTTCATATAAGAGATAACCCTGTTGGTAGAATGACCAGGATTCCCCCTCCACTCTAATCGAGGCAACCCCGGCAAGGCTAAGGTCACCGTCTTGGCGTAACAATCCAATATAGTGTGATAAGGTGACAACCAATCCATACCCAAAATAACATCAAAATGACCATATCGAGAAGTAGAAGATATACACTAGACTCAAGACTCCCAATGGTGACCACACATGAACGATAAACACGATCTACAATAATAGCATCTCCCACATGTGTGGACACATACACAGGAGCACTCAAAGAATCACGAGGCACAACCAAATATGAATCAAAATAGGATGAAACGTAGGAATAAGTAGAACCCAGATCAAATAGAATCGAATCATCTCTTCTACAAACTGAAATAGTACTTGTGATAACAACGTCAGATGACTCAGCCTCAGGCCTGGCTAGAAAAGCATAACACCGGAGCTGGGCCCTATCACCCTGAACGACGTCCCTAGGATGACCTCTAGCTGGCTGGCCTCCACCTCTAACGTCCTGACCTCCACCTCTAACAATCTGGCCTCTACCTCTGGCTGCCTGACCCCTGCCTCTAGCTGGCTGAGCAGGCGGTGCAGCAACTGGTGTTGGAACCATGGCACGAGAAACCTGATGTTGTGAGCTGCCTGATGCCCGAGGGCAAAATCTAGCAATGTGCCTCAGATCACCACAAGTATAACACGACCTCGGCTGCTATGACAGCTGACCCTGAAACTGACCCTGTCGACCTGAGTAACCACCCTGAAAACTCTGGAGCGGAGGTGCACTAATAGGAGCTGGTGGTGCATTGTAGGCTAGCTGGTCGGAATAAGGCATATGGGGGCCACGACCACCCGAGGCACCATGGGATGCCTGGAGTGCTGAATGAGACGACCTAGGAGGATGGCCTCTACCAAAAGTACCTCTGCCTCCAGATGAGGCATCGCTGAACCCCATCGGAATTACGTGGTCTCTTGTCAGACCCCTGACCTCCCTGAGCAAGAACCATCTCGACTCGCCTGGCGACATTGGCAGCCGCCTGAAAATAAATCTCACTCCCAGTCTCCTTAGGCATCTGCAATATGATAGGTTGAGCAGGTCCGTCAATAAACCTCCTCACTCCCTCTCTGTCCATAGGAAGAAGAAGAAGAGCATGACAGGCCAAATCCATAAAATGGGTCTCATATTGAGTAACAGTCATACTGCCCTACTGGAGAGGCTCGAACTGACAGCGATGTTACTCTCTCAATGTGATAGGGAGAAACATCTCTAGGAAGAGCTGAGAGAACTAGTCCCAAGTAAGAGCAGGCGATCCAGCTGGTATGGTCAACAAATAATCGCTCCATCATTTCTTGGCGGAACTATTGATCTGAAATGTAGCAAAGTTGGCCCCATTGGTCTCCACTATACCCATGTTCCTTAGCACCTCATGACAGCTGTCAAGATACTCCTGGGGATCCTCTGAAGGAGCACTACTGAAGTGCACTGGGACGAGCTTGGTAATCCTATCCAATCTCTATAAAGCCTCAGAAGACATAGCTAACCCATCGTCGGCCTGTGCCGCATAACCGGCTAAACTACTCCGGTTGGCTGAGCTGCTGGAGTCTGATATTGGGGAGCCATCTGCTCCGGAGTGTGAGTAGCAGGAGTCTGTGCTCCTCCTCTCACTTGAGAGATGGCTGGTGCCATGGGAAATATACCAGTTTGGGCCATACTCTCCATAAGGCCCACCAAACGGACCAAAGCATCTTGAAGCACTGGGGTGACAATGAACCCCTCTGGTACCTGAGCTAGCCCAGCAGGAACAGTCTGGGCTGCAACCTCCTCATCAAACTCTACCTGAAGCCCCACCACTGCTGCTGGTGCTCGAGCTCTGGGCTGAGCTCTGCCCCTGCCTCGGCCTCTGGCACGACCTCGACCTCGACCTCTGCCCCTGGAAAATAAGTACAAACGTCTCCGTACCGATCCTCCAGACTCTACAAATCCTGCTCGTGAATTGTGAGACCTAGGCAACCTAGTGCTCTAATACCAACTTGTCATGACCCGGAATTCCCACCGTCAGGACCGTGATGGCGCCTAATATTCCACTTACTAGGCAAGCCGACGTTAGAGAATTATTAAGCCAATCCTTATTCAATTCAGTAAATAATAATAAATAGGCTAAAATAAAATATAGCAAGTGCGGAATAATATAAAAACTTTATTAATTACTACCACCCGGATCTGGAGTCACAATTCACGAACTTCTAGGATTTACTATAAGTGAAAGTCTTAAATAAATACAATTGTTTGAATGAAATAATCAGTAAAAGAAAAGAACTGAAAAGATAGACGGGAATTTCAAGGTCTGCGAACGCCAACAGATCTACCTTGAGTCACTGATGAACCAGTCCGAGCTGCTACGCTTTTCGATCAGCTGGGACCAATACCAAAATCTGCACAGGAAGTGCAGAGTGCAGTATCAGTACAACCGACCCCATGTACTGGTAAGTGTCGAGCCTAACCTCGACGAAGTAGTGAAGAGGCTATGACAAGACATTTATATAACAAACCTGTGCAATTTAACACTATATGTATAAATAACAACTAATCATGTACTATTGGGAGAGGGAACATGCAAAGGGGAATACGAGATAGAGAACTACAACGGAATGGTAACTTGAACAACCAATATACTATGAACCAATAAGAACAAGTAAACATAGTAAAGGAAAAATGCACGACATCACTCTTCGTGCTTTTACTCTCAATCTCACTATAAGATCAATAGAAATGGCACGGAATCACTCTTCATACATTAACTCTCATAACATGGCACGACATCACCCTTCGTGCATTAACATTCACAATGTGGCACGACATCACCCTTCGTGCATTAACACTCACAATATGGCACGGCATCACCCTTCGTGCATTAACACTCACAATGTGGCACGGTATCACCCTTCATGTATTAACACTCACAATATGGCACGATATCACCCTTCGTGCATTAACACTCTCCCTTACCATAATGCAATAAACAAATAACAACAGGGAGATAGAATAATAAGTACAAGCCTTACTTCAACATTTGGTTCCACAATATCAACCTCAACTTTGTAATCAATACTCAATTATCAACAGAAGATCCGTAAACATGATAAGAACGGTCAATTTAACAATACTAGTCTAAACACGGATAACATGAACAAAGGAAGCTATAATTGCAAGAAACCAAGCCTCGCCCGCATGCTATAACCCAACCACAATACATAGTACTCGACACCTCACATATATGTTGTTCCCCAACATGTAATCATATAGCAAATAGACAAACAATTCTTATTCCCTCAAGTCAAGGTTAACCACAACACTTACCTCACTCCAAAGGCCACTCAATGCTCAATTACCGCTTTCCCTCTAGAAACAACCTCCAAACCACTCGTATCTATTCACAAACGACTCAATAATATCAAATATTGCTAAAGAAATCAATTACATTGCATAAATTTAGATTCCCCAAACTTTCTCCAGAAAACTCAAAAATCGACTCCGGGCCCACTTGGTCAAAACCCGAGGTTCGGACCAAAATTCATTTATCCGTTCACCCCCGAACCCGATTATGTAATTAGTTTCGGAATCCGATCCCAAATTGAGGTCTAAATCCCAAAATTTGCAAACCCCC